>VWZZ01000016.1:917854-977573 GCA_013399095.1 Psophia crepitans
CTGCCCCTGGCTCCCTGGCAGTGCCCAAGGCCAGGTTGGATGGGGCTTTGGGGAGCCTGGGCTGGGGGGGGGGTGTCCCTGCCCACGGCAGGGGTGTTGGAACTAGATGGACTGTGAGGTCCCTTCCAACCTGAACCATTCTGTGATTGTATGATAATCTCTGACTTTACCATTCCCAACTTGGATTTAGATTTCAAAGTTTGATCTGTTTTGATTATTTAAGAGGGAAAAAAATCTAAGTCAAAAAGCTTGCTTGATTTTTCAGTGGGATCTAACCCTCCTCAAGAAAAGGAAGGAAATTCTTGTCTAAATTATGATGAATCTACTCCAGGAAAGCAGAAATCAATCTTTGGGTACTGATGGTAGGACAAACTGCAAAACCAAAACTTATAAATCAGTCTTGGTTCCCAAAGACTAAGTTCACTGCACCCATCGCCACCTGTTGCTCTCCCTACAAATCTCTTTTCCTAAGAGCAATATCAGGCTTCCCAGAGGCATCATTTACTGTTACAAGCTCCATTCTTCAGCTTATTTTGAGCACAAAATTATTCCAGTTAGGAGGTAATTTTTCAAAAGTTTGCAGCTCCTTTTTTCAAATAAATAAACCAAAGCTTTAAACAAATTGGACTTGGACATCCAGCCCAAACATCCCATTCGTGTTTCTGAAAAACCTCAGACTTCCTTTCCCTCCTCTGCATTTCCCTCTGTTATTTACCAAATGGAGAGTCACCCTTCACCTAAACGATATTTTCAAATTATCTCTTCCAGATCATAAGTACCATTATAGATACACCAACTAGAGATGAGGAAGCAGTGCAGAGCTTAGAGCCAAATCCCGAACTCACAGGTGCTCAAACCCAATGTTTATTTCTCCTTTTTTAGAGCTGACACTCACAGCTGCAAACTCTATTTCAAGTCTTCACTAAAGTTCTCCAAAATGAAGATTTAAAGTGGCAGGCCAAGAACAGACCTGGGCCAGGGTAAAAAGCCTGAAGGGATTTCATTCATATCACACTCAATATTTACTCCACACCACAAACAGCCATCTATAAGTGGACTGATTTTGGTGTCCAGCTTGCCCAACTATCTCTACATCACCGTTCCCTGGGCAGTTTTAAGATGTACGCTTCAACCCAAAGCTCCTTGTAGCGTGAACTATTTATTTAGGTCACAAACTCTGAGGCAAAAGCCATCACACATTTTATAATCCCGTATCTGGCCATGCCCAGATGTGACAAACATGTGGGTTCTACCAGAGTAAAATGGCTAAATATTAGGGAAAAAAATTATACATTTCGTCCCATGTGTCTCATCACAGCCAATTTCTCAATACAGTGGCAACTGCCTCGGATGAATTGCAATGCAACGTTTGCTTTCCAATCACAGCAGATTGAAAATGTCTGGTTTTCCTTTTGGGTTATAACTCTGTAAACACACAAGCACTGTTGACAGCAACTCTGGGTTGAAACACACGTGCCTTTACCTTCCTGCGTTGCACTGGTGGCTGACTATTTCGATGACACTACTGTGAGAACTGCAGTGCTCCTCTGTCCAGATGAAAATAAAAATTAAAAAGAAAAAGATATAGTGGTTTCCAAAGCACTGCAATTTGGAAAGCCCAACAGCACTTTCAGAAATGAAGCTTCATTGCAGGAGACAAAGATGAGATGTGACAATTACTGCAGAACCATCCATCGCAAGGAACGCTCAACAACCTAAAAATGTCAGCTCTTGTCATGCTCCTGACAGCGCTGGTGATTTTAATTGCCTTTCGTCCTTCTCAAGTGAAGGATAGAAAGGACAGGTGGAATATTAGATTTTAAACCTCTGGAAGTTTAGTCCAACAAGCATAAAACAAATGTAAAATCCTTGTCATGTCCTTTGCAGCACAGTGAGGCTGTTGAAGAGCAACTTCACAAACACAGGGACAAAGAGGAAGACTTTTAACTGGGACAGTTTTGTCCAAAACTCATTGAAATTATAACACACTTGGATTTGTTCTGCTTCTCAAACTTTAACCACATACATTGTTGTAAAACACGAGCCAAAGAAAACTCCTTTAAAAAAAGTTATTTGTGTAACTTAACACATCTATCTCAGAATGCCATAGCATAAGACAGGGAATAGCAAGGGATCAGAGAATGGTTTGGGTTGGAAGGGACCTCACAGCCCATCTAGTTCCCACCCCCTGCCATGGGCAGGGACACCCCCACCAGCCCAGGGTGCCCAAAGCCCCATCCAACCTGGCCTTGGGCACTGCCAGGGAGCCAGGGGCAGCCACAGCTTCTCGGGGCACCCTGTGCCAGGGCTTCAGCACACTCACAGGGAAGGATTTCTTTCTAATGTCCAATCTAAATCTCCCCTCTTTTAGTTTAAACCCATACAGTTTAAACCCATAAAACAGTAGATATAGCAGGGAGGGAACAGTATTCCTTGCTAAGAACTGAATGGAAGCAGAGACCTGAAGGTGGAATGAAAGTGCAAACTGCATTAGACATCTAATCAGGTCATCAAGGATAACATGGATAGGCATGGAACACCACTCTATGACAAGTTCCTACCTTAAAACTCTGGAAAACCTCTTCTGGCCGAGGAGAAAAGTGATTTTCCCCTCATCCTAGCTCTACAGAGGAAAGGAAAGAGCCCTTTCCCCAGAGCCTCTTCAGTTTACTCCTTTCTTCTCCAGGAGTGACCTGACAGTCACAGGTAATTAAAGTATTTTGAATAACAACAAAATGGGGTGTGCTTGGCCTTGTGAGACTCCTCCTTGCTAAGGTTCCTCCTCAAAAGATTTGGGACATTTTCCTCTAATTTTTATTGGATCATTTCCTTCATAGCTGAAGGAAAATGTTATCATTTTTGATTCATTTAATTATTAAACAAAAGGGAGAACAAAAGGAAGATTCTTAAAACTGTTGAAAGTATCCGTTTCCATAACCACAGTTTTTTATTTTTCCACCATCTACAACTTCAATATTTTCCAGCAAGTTTCCAAAGGTATTCAAACCTCTAAAGAAAGAGTTTAAATATTTCCTAATAAAAAGGGCACTTTCTGTCCTGAGGTGTCATATTCTTTAAGCTTCACAAAACCCAAGATTAACTTTAGATTTGTTGAGAGCATTCTGTAAATCTTTGTATTGGTCAACTGCCTTGGGCACCTGTGCTCATGTGACCGTATTGCAGTGTAGCTGTTGGGCAGTAGGATTTGCATCTGCCCTTGTAGCACTAAACCTTCCCAGTTTTTGCTTGGAAAGAATGTGTTTCCACTTGAATTCAGTGGTTCCTCCAGTGCTGTTGGTTCAAATCAGCCATGTCTGTTACCCTAACCCATGGCATGAAGCAAGCTCCAAGAGCAAAGGGACATGACCTGCAAGGACAGACATATACGGTGCCTGGGAGGAGAGCTGTGAGCAATTAAATGTGAAAGCTCTGCGGCTAAACCCAATAAAACCTGTTTCCCCTTTCAGGATTTGCAGCCTGATCAAGTTAATGGAAAGGTTTCCATGGACTTCAGTGAGCTTCATGTCCAGCCTTGGGCTGCAGCTATTTTGGAAGAGGCTTTCACTGCCAGCATCTCTCCTGAATTACTCAGGACCCTGGGATGATTTGTCCCAATAGCCCACCAGGCCAACGGTGCTGGTTTTCGGAATCAATTCCCCTCCACCATCCCTCCTCACTCTGAAAAGGGAGTAGCTGAGCTTATAGTAAGACATTATTAAAACACTAAGTACCAGGTAGGAAATGGTTTAAGACTAAATGACATGCAAGAGAGCTGTTAACTCTCACAGCAGATTTTTAAATGTTCCTCAGCAGCTCGTTTTGCTAGTTTTCAGCCCTGTTTACCACAAATTTAACACAGCGTTCTCGAAAGGGAAGGACTTCAGATGTTTTAGAAGAATTTGGGAAGTTCAAAGACCTATGTTTGAAAACAAAGGTTGTTCTGGGTTTTTTTTGGGGTTTTTCACCCCCAGAGAATGTCTTCATAAGAGTTGAAATCTTAAAAAAATCTTTAGCCATTAGCTTCCTTACCAAAGGAAGTTTCTACCGCTTGGGATACGTTGTCATATTAACAGGAGGTAACTCATTGTAATTCCTTTCAGAGCAGAAAAAGTTGCGAAGCTACGGCATCAAGGAAATGTTTGTAACAAAAAAAAAAAAAGTGTTTCAAACCTGAAAATGTTTGGAGACAGCAATATACTACCTCCACAACTCTTTAAATCTTAGGAATTTTATCAAGCTGTAGGTCGGGCTTTCATTCCTGATATGCTTTAAGGTGGGGCTTTAAACCAACTTTCAAATATCAAGCTTGTTTTTCTTTCAAATTGAAGTACTAACATCAGTTTTCTTTTCTAACTTTCCACAACTTCTTACTGAGAAAGCTACAGAGTACACTCAGCATTTAAGATTGCTCTGTCCACTCCATCAAACCTTGGATGGTTGTCAACAAATTAGTTTTCATAGTATTTGTATCTATAAAAGAAGGACATGCCCATCCATTTTATAACTAGAGCAGAAAGTACTTGCATTTCCCAGCAAAACTAATAAAACAAATCCTGCTTCTGATGAGTACTGGTGCTGAGCCAAGTGATTAACCATTATTGGGAACACCACCTTTATCCCTGGGACCTTGGACTGCACTAGGACCCAGACAATATGACACATCACAGCTTTTTTTTTTTTTTTTTAAGACAATTTGATTTCACAGGGCTTTGAATCAAGGTTTAACTGCAGCACACACTCAGATTGTGTCAGATTAAAGGCAGAGTTGCAACACGGGTTATTACAGCCATGCTCCTGTAGGTCCCCTTTGGGTATTGGAAGGCTGTGGTGAGGTCTCCCAAGAGAGCCGGCGAGGGGCTGTTTATTAGGGAGTGTAGTGACAGGCCAAGGGGAATGGGGTTAAACTAACAGAGGGGAGATGGAGCTGAGCTGGGAGGCAGCAATCCTTCCCTGGGAGGGTGCTGAGGCCCTGGCACAGGGTGCCCCGAGAAGCTGTGGCTGCCCCTGGCTCCCTGGCAGTGCCCAAGGCCAGGTTGGATGGGGCTTTGGGCACCCTGGGCTAGTGGGGGTGTCCCTGCCCATGGCAGGTGGGTGGAACTAGATGGCCTTTGAGGTCCCTTCCCACCCAAACCATTATGTGATTCTATATGCGTATGTGCTGGCAGTTGATGACTGCCATCCTCTGGATGCAGTGAGAAGCCCGACACTCCCTGTGGAATGGGTCCCCTATAGACTGAGGATGAATGTCTCATTTCCTTCATGTTTATTATTAAAAAAATGTAGCAACAACTTGATTTCTTTTCCCCGTTTCTCTCCTACACACATGTTGAGAACTTCTCCAAAGTTACTCATGCAATATATTTGGGAAGGTTAATTCAGGACAAAAATCCCAGGAAGCAAATAGCACAGAAACTACCAACATATTCTCTTTTTTATTGTTTCTGACAATCAGTAGTAAAATGTGTTGCTGCTACCAAGAGAGCCAGTTCTAGCATTACTCATTTTACATTAGGGTCCAGAAGAATAAATCCTTCCAGAGCTCTTGCTGGCATTAAGCTAAAACATAAGTCTAGATTTGTAAAGGAAATGTATTAAAGAGATGAGACAGCAGCGGAATACAGATTTAAAGGAGAAGATAGACACTGTATCTTCCTTCCCTGTATACCATTAAAGAAAAAACAGAAGGCAACCACTTGGTAACAGCTGAGCCGCAAATAACTTCATCAGCCAATATATAGATGTACAATGCTAATGACAAGAAATAAATCACACTGTTCTAGTAGTTAGATTCTGGAGGTTTCTGCAATAGAAGGTAAAGTGACCTCTAAGAAAGCAACCGCACTGTTTGCATGGAAACTGCCCAAATCTAGTTTCTTACAGAAAAGCAGAGCGCTCACAGGATACAAGAGAATTTTTCCCTATCAAGCATGAAAACAATGCAAAATTAGGACTCCTGGACAGGGTACA
Organism: Psophia crepitans; assembly: GCA_013399095.1. Classification (NCBI taxonomy): domain Eukaryota; kingdom Metazoa; phylum Chordata; class Aves; order Gruiformes; family Psophiidae; genus Psophia; species Psophia crepitans. Next base: position 923,822 of record VWZZ01000016.1, read on the forward strand.
GGAACTTGTAGTGAAAAAGCAGGGAGAGAATAAAAGACAAATACTTTGATGATTATGTGACCAGATATAATGACACTTTCTGAGCCTGGACTAAAAATAATTGACGTGAGGATGGGCCACAAATGCCTTTTTTGCTAGGATCACAGGTCCACTCTGCATATTAAACCAGCTGGTTTTGCCACAGTGCTAGACACAAAAAGAATGTTAGAAGGAAGAGAAAAGATGATCCAGTCGTACAAGCAGGGAACGGGAAGTTAGAAGACATGGCAGCTTTGGTGGTCAGCTCTACCAGATATTCCCTGTGTGCTCCACAAAACACTGTTCCAGTAGTAAAGCAAGTAAATATTTTCTCTTGAACATCTCCTCTTAGCTTGAAAGTCTATAGGATCGTCACACAGAACGGCCACACCGGGGTTTTGCCCCAACTATTCCTTGTACTACAAAACAATGAACTTGACCACTAAAACTTGCAATAATATTTGCTCAAAGAGAATTGGCATGGCTTAGGCACTAAACAACACAGCAGAGAGGACCAGAATGTCCCAGGAATGTTATGAAACCACACTGTGTATTTTTAATTCAATTATTCTGGACAATTTTATGAACAGCAGCAGAGATCAAGTAAACCGCACCCCCTAGGTTTTCAGGGAGCAAGCATCAAAGTTTGGTGGAACTATCACAACTGAGGACTTGGGGTTTTTGTTGTCACTACACAAAGCTTGAAAGTCTTCCATTAATATAGACTCCAGGTCCGGTGAAGCCTCTTTAAAATGCTTGAATCAGGACTATTATATGCCTTAAGCATTAGAACTGTCTAAAAGACTTGAACAGACCTAAAGGCAGCTATTTAGCAGCACGAAGCAACCCCAAACACTGCCTGAGCTTGCTTGTTACATGAGCATCTCTAAGTCTTCAGGGCTTGTTAACAACTACCTTGTCTTTCACAATCACATTGAAGTCCTTGTGACAGCTATAGCGAGCATTCATAGGCAAATTTGTTTTACTTATCTAGAGGTAAAAAAATAGAAAGACAAGATTATAGGATTTTAAGTGTCAAAAAATTCAATTTAGAATATCTATTTAAAGAAACAATTTTAAAAAATCAGATTCTCAAAAGGATTTAACTTTATTTTTCAGTACTTCTTTGTTAAAAAGTGTGTTATTTTCCAGTGGAGGTGTAATCACTGACAGTTTCTTCTGCTCTACACAGCACATCTTGTTTGTTATGATAACACAGGAGCTAGGAGAAAGAAGATGCACCACACTGGGTACACAAGACGTGTTCCAGCCACCTTTGGTACAGGGTTAGCAGCAACTTTTGAGGTCAGTTCATAGGTACCAGCACTGTGAAGTGGGGAACAGATGGTAAATATTAGCTAAATTTATCAAATAAGCATCAGTAACAAACTATGTAAACTAGGTGTAAAGTTCCACCTAAAGGATGTGCAAAGTCCCGCCTAAAGGACCACAACATTAGCACATTAGTTGTGGTACTGCAGGAGGAATGACCTGTCTCAGAGGAACTGGAGGATGTCTCAAGGCTGCAGAACCAACTCTGGCCTTTTGTTAGCAAGATAAAAGCTAAAGGGCATGCAATGAAGAGGAGTGGGTGGTCTAAATGACCACTGAACATCTGAAGCCCGCCAAGAGGCTATAGTGAGAATGCAGGAGCGGGTGGTCACCTGTGATAATGAGTTCTCGGAAAAACCAACCGTTTTTGGGAAACCCTACGAATATGCATATGTGGCTTGTATAAGAGCTGTGTACCTAACCCTTTATGGTGCGCACATTGGGAGGAGCGATCCCCTGTGCACCCAGTGCTGCAATAAAGAATCCCTGCTTAATAGCCCTGCTTAATTTCAGCTTTTCACAGCATCAACTGCCACAGAACTTCTGAAACAAGGACTTCAGTTAGTGCAACCACAGGGGTTTATACCCTTTTAGGTAAAAGGCTCACTTCAACTTTCTCATGTTTAGCTATCTGCTCCTTGCATTCATTCAGATCATAGTATCCTAGAACCATTAAGGTTGGAAGAGACCTCAAGGATCATCCAGTCCAACCGTTCCCCCACCACCTATTACCCACTAAACCACGTCCCTAAGTACCACATCTAACCTTTCCTTAAACACCCCCAGGGACGGGGACTCCCCCCCTCCCTGGGCAACCCGTTCCACGGCCCGACCGCCCTTTCTGAGAAGAATTTTCTCCTCATCTCCAACCTAAACCTCCCCTGGCACAACTTGCAGCCGTTCCCCCTTGTCCTGTCACTAGTTATCTGCGAGAAGAGGCCGACCCCCAGCTCACCACAACTTCCTTTCAGGTAGTTGTAGAGGGCAATAAGGTCTCCCCTGATCCTCCTCTTCTCCAGACTATCAACCCACATCCAATCAGGACACACACCTTTTCACACAAATACAAAGCTCAAGTGACTGCAACACTACATTTGTGTATCAACAGGCACAGAGCACGACAACCGAGCCAGTATTTGAAGAACAGAAAGTTTCATTCCCGATCCACAACCAAGAGAGCTCTGCAGAGCAGAAGGTAACCCAGTCAGGGACAAAGAAAGGTCCTACTTGTCTTCAAAAACCAGTGCATCCGTTTGGTCTGATTAAAACTCAGCTCAGATGCTGTATCATTTCCTCTCTTGTCACACAAGGCGGCTCAATACAGCTGTTTGAGCAGGAGAAGAAAATCAAATTGCCTGTGCTCACCAGACAAAGGGAGTGAAAACCACACTGGCTGTCAAGGTAGAAAAAAAGATGTAGGCGGTGATGTGCCAAGGGCTGGAGCAATCATTGGAAACATCAAGCATGGAGGAACAATTACAGCATGACAGATAACATGTTGATATTGCACCCCACAAAGCAAGCTGGTGAAGAGGTGGGAAACAATGCTGGGGGGAAGGCGTCAGTTTGGTTTACATCTGCGTGCTTCAAAAGACCACCTGGATGTGTGGCGATACAGGAGTCCCCTATAACGGTGCACATACAGCAAGCAAGGAACCATCAGGAAATTTGCAAGTCACACAGACATCTTAGTCCAGGCCTTTTTGTGACAATATCATTTAGGCTTGTCAAGTAAGGCTGCCCAAGGCTGCAAATTGATCTGCAAACCTTCAGTGCATCAAATTAATTGTTCTTTGTAAGGCCTTTAGCCAACCCTCCTTAAATATTTGATTATTTTCTGCTGTTAACAGAGACAACATTATCTGCAAAGAAAGATATGGCTCCTCTTGGGTGACTGCCTATTGTGCCCTTCCAAAAGGTTTATAGAACAGCCAGACAAGCCAAGAGAGCATATTGGAAACAGTGGCTGAAATGCAGGTCCAGGAGCTCAGGACCAACGAGCCAACCAGAACTAGTAGTATGCAGACCAAGAATATCTTATTTTAAAAGATGTTTTCTCACCCTTTTCTGGCTACAGTAACAGAAAGACCTTTCTAGTAAGTTAATAAAAAGTATCAGTTGGTGGTGCTGATTATCTGTCATTCTCCATCCATTTCCTCTACACCTTCAACCCAAAACCATCCCACACTCTATTGACAGGGAGAAGTGGCAGAGCAACGTGTGGCTAGCCCACAGCATCCACAGGCAGCACTTGTCTGCTGTGAGCATTCAAGGACAATGATGTTCCCTGTGACACCCCAGATATACCAAAAGACAGGACGGCCAGCTAACCCAGGCCTACGTGGCAGATCTTGAACACCCCAATCAGGTGGGTTGGTTCTCAGCAACCCACCACCACCCACACATGGTTTGTGCATCCAGTTTCACTGACCTCATTACAAGAGCAACACAAGCAACTAAGCATTCACCTCAGATCCTGCAGAAAAGGAGCTTTCCACATGCTTCCTGCTATGAAATTCTTACCCATTCATTCACATTTAGAGAAAATCCAAGACTTGTTTGTAGCACAAGATGTCAGTGTGGGTGAGAAATCCATTGTCACTTCTACCACCTGCTTTTGCAGCCCTGATCCAGTGGTGAATCTTCAATACAGCAAGCTCTGCTCAAGGTCTTAACATGATCTTGGGCAAATCTTACTGTCTTGTCCATCAGCGGTGTAACACAGATAACTCTTAACGTCATCCGTGTGCCTGTAGGAAGGCACAACACTCCCCTACAGAGTATTTTTAAAAGCACAAAACCTCTTCAACAATTAATTAGGTTTCAAGTCTCATTCAGTGTGAAATAAATTGTCTGTAGAACAGAATTTTACACTCTGTACCTGAGCAGGAGGCTATGTTCATCAGTGCGCTGCTCCAACAGTTGGCTTCAACAGCTGTATTCTCTTTATGTTCCTCTTTCATAAATGAGCTGAATTTCAAAAATCACAATATTTGGGACAGTATTACAAGAACCAATACAGATCTATTAATACAGAAAGGAGAAATGTTCTGTTGAATTTAATCAAAATTACACAAGCTAAACAGTGGACAGTTTGAACACTTTGGAGAATATAGGCAAACCAAAAAAAAAAAAAAGACTAATAAAACCTTAACAGTACCACTTAAGCATTCAGACAAGATTCTGCTCAAGAGGGAAATCATAAGCCCAAGCACTACCATTACTGTTAGTGGAAACACTCATGTTTTAGTCAAAAATTTGTTTATTTCCATCTACTGAACCGTGTTGTACATAATTATAGGGCAGAGATTCAAATACACTGTATTTGCTACACTTAATACTCTACAACATTAACGTGGCCCAACATATGAAACAGCGTTATCGGGAGAAAACAGGTTAGGAGTCCCCTGCTGCAGTATTATTCCAAACGACAGCGGTGTTTTACCACCACTCTGCATGAATAGCAGCCGTGGGTGATCGTAAAGAAGATTTGCAGGTATGAATGGGCAACCACTCCATCTGCAAATAGCGTAACTCCAGAAGGACGGGTCTATGTATTGAAGGGATCAAAAGGAGCGGTCTAGATCTGATTTTTTTGTTGTTGTTTTATTTTCCTTACTATAAAAACTGTTAATACTAACAAAACTGAAGCCATAAGAGTGCCCTGGCTGGCAGGAGCCAACACAAGGCAGGGCAGCCTGGTGCCCCACACCCTGCTGATGGTGAACCAGGCACAACGAGACCAAGCAACTTGCTGTAAGAGCACGAGGGTTGAACAGCACTTTGAACCCCAAAGTCCTAGGCTGCTGCTCTTCCCTGCTCTCACTAAAAGATTCAGGATGCGCATACTCCTGGTTTTGTCCAGCCTCTAGCACCACGAGCCTGGAGACTGCCATAAAGCAGAGGAATAATCTTGGCAGGAAAACGTAACCAACCTCAACTCATGTCTAAGCCTGCTGAAAGAAGAGTCATTGATGCAATGCTAAATACAGGCCGTGTTACCAAATTCACTCATCATTTAAATAAATACTACTTCTGCACTATTCAGATGCCAGCATTCATACTTCAATTGCTTTTTAATCAAGTCTTCTTCCAAGTCTTGACACAACTGATTATTCTTCGATAAGACAAATCAAGGTCTGTACAGACTGCTGAAGCATCACAGTAAATTACTCAGCTTACTTTTTTGAGCCATGTTTTTAAGTTATTATATTTTAGAACTGAGACAGTCATGCTGCTAGAGAACTCAGAAATACGCTCCTTAATAGCACAGCAGCATTTCTTTGAACCTGCTTGGTTATGAGTATTTATGCCTTTGACTCACCGACTGTGCTTCCCTTATAGTCCTTTAAAATCAATTAAATTGCTGCTCTGGATAAAGAGGGCACAGCTGTGGGCTACAGCCCTCAGGTACCCAGAAACATATCTCGACTTCAACTTCATTTAGTTATGATTGAAACTGCTGACATCCTATTTGTGACAGACACCTGTGTATAGCATGTCCCCGTTCTAAAAGCTCCAACAGACCTTGAAAACATCTCGTACTGAACACCAGTGCCAACAGCTTCAGAAATCAGTTTGTGCCCTCTGCAACTCAGTTGCAGAGGAAATTTCATGTGCATCGTTACCAAAATCACAGAGGGGGAGACTCCAGCCATTCTCTTAAGCTGGCATTTTCAGATTTTATCTGCAGCTATAGTTGTTTGCATTATAATGTCTACAGTTTAAGTATCCGCACAAAGCTTTACAGCAGTAAGAACAAACAGCATGCAGGTGCTTTATCTCCTGTTCTCTCCCCAGCTAGCTGACAATATTGCCAAGGATAAAAGAATTAATGCACAACTATCTCTGACAAAGAGATGGGAAAAAGACTCAGGTCCTCTATTTGCAGCAAGCAACACCCAGTTTGAAGCCCACTGAAGACACCAGAAGTCTTCCTCCTGAGCTCAAAGGACTTTTTTCTGAGTACTTGGACAAGATATTTGAAAAATAAGTTATTAAACTGGTCCAAGTATTAAGAATCTCCATCCCCTGATCGACAGGACAAGAAGGAATGGACTCCAGTTGCGTCAGGTTGGATATTAGGAAAAACTTCTTCACGGAAACAGTAGTGAGGTGTTGGCACAGACTGCCCAGAGAGGTGGTTGAATCACCGTCCCTGGAGACGTTCCAAAAACGTGTAGACGTGGCACTCCAGGACATGGTCTAGTAGGCATGGTGGTGTTAGGGTGACAGTTGGACTTGATTATCTCAGAGGTCCTTTCCAACCTTAGTGGTTCTATGATTCTATTCTATGAATGCATACACACCTACCCCAGGGCACGTGCAAGACAGTCAGCTCTAACCATGCTGGACTTGCTGGCCAGGGTAAGTTCAAAATTAAGGTTTATCATTGTGCTGAATACAAGCTGCAGTGCAAAAATTGTAGGACACGCAGATCTTTATCTGTGCAGCAACATGATAGCTGGTGGAGCATTTTACAGCCTGCTAATAGATTCCAGAAACAGGAAAAGGTTAGCAGCTTTTTTTCCTTGACTCACTCTACTATGAATTAATACAACTTAATGAAGCCAGTGATGTGGTATAGCAGATGTTTCCAGAGGTTGTATTTAAAGTTCAGCTCCTGGTTCAGCTTTGTCCATGAGAACACAGCAAACATGAAGCAGATTAAGCAGGCAGCAGAATTCCTGCGGTGCTGTGCCTTCCTAATTCACCTTTATTAAAAAAAAAACAGTACTGAATGCATCCCCAGCCTTGACAAAATGCAGTGAATGAGGTGATAAGTGTTAATGGAAGTAGCTGTGCTACTTACAATGGTTTCATTATTAGCATCAAACAATGCATTAACATTTGTTTTATTAATGGAAAAATACAGCTTAATAACCTAATCCATTGCCAGTGGCGCAACGCAGAACTTAATCAAAATTGTGTTCTTTCGGATTTTTCTTTTTTTTTTTAATCAGCAAAGCAGACCATCCTATACTTGAGCTAAACAATTGGATCTGTAATCACCAAAATTTACTATATCCCCTTCATTACGTGCTTTCCCTCCAAAGCAATACCTCTGCAATGTTTAATTATGCAGCACGTTACAGATCCATCAACTTTATGGCAGAAACAAGTATATATGAAGAAATCTTTCCATTGGGAGCAAGAATATTTTTTATTGCATACAACCTAAATAATGTAACATGTTATTTGGGTTAGTTACCCAGCAAGACTTAGATTTCAAGACTCATTTCTTTTCGAAAGGTTCTGTCTTTTAAAACTAGTCTTGCATTAAAGATACACAAATATATACTCCGATTTGACAACCACATTTACATCTACTTCTACACCCACAATATGAACTGACACTTGTGTCTAGCAATTTTATTGGCATGCAGGTGGCTATCAGTAAATTATCCAGGAATGTTGGGATTTTTTTCATTATTTTTTTTTCCCCAGAAAAAAAGATGGGCTATTAATTATAAGTTCTTCACTGGCAGTATTTAGTTCCTCTCTTTACTACAGCATTTGTATCACATTGAGGAAACCACTTGGTCTCTAAGCACAGAGTTAACATGTAAAACAAAAATTACAAAATAAGACTTCCTTCATGGGATGCTATCAAAACAAACACCCAAAACACCACATTCAGCTACTCTTGGATTGAGGGTCCTGTTGGTAGAGCCAAGCATGCGATGCTATTCCTATCCTACCACAGGTTTAGGTTTCAGATTGGTAGTTCTTTCAGATCCACCTACAGGGGATCTCTCAGACCCAAGGCCAAAGCTCTCCGTGCTTTAACACCACTTCAACCATCCCGAGTTGAAAACCAAAGCAAGAGAGACTTCAGGTAGGACACGGACAGAAAGATTCATGTTTCAGTAAGGGGAAAGCAACATTAAAGGTCTGCTGTCGATACCTGGGGATACTCAGAAGTTTCAAAGGATGGATTAGAACCACATCTTCAAAACAACCTTTCAGGAGCCTTCAAGCTCTATTTTAGCTAATAGAAAATGTTTATTTCAGATGTAGCACAGGGAGGTAAGAAAAGGACAGAGCTAAAACCAGCCAGCGTGGAAAAGAAGGTTGAAAAAGATACAAGACTTCTCCACAGGCTTTATAATAATTTCTGGTCTCCTCACAACCTGTTCCAAGAACTGATCCAAACTATGACCTAACCCTCTAGGCTGCTCTGTTTTACACTCTGCCTCCCATTTTCTGACATGATCCCCAGAAATAAGTACCGCAAAGCGTACTCTGACATTGCCTCTAAAACATCTTATGCTGGGAGCTGCGCCAGCGTAGAGCTTTCATACAGCTTTCAATATGGCCATTTCTGCCCATATTGAAGCTGCTTTATTTTATGATAGCACATGAAAAGGGATTTAGCATGACAGAGAATTTAGCCCCAACAGAGAGAAAGTTTCGGAAGTTTGAAAACAGATTTTAAATGCCCCAAGCTGATGTTTCAAGTAAAAACCCAACGTCTTTAAAATAAAGCTTGCCTGTTATTTTAACAGCGACGCTGCTGCCATGGCAGAGCCTCATCTTCATGAAGCAAGCATTAAAGGCGTTTGCACACATACTCTAACGGCTAAAGAAATGCACTCCACTCTTTTGGCCTTGCCAGACTAAAACACATCCTCTTGGGACAGTAAATTTACAACCTGCAAAGGCTTTGGGAAGGGAGGTTTAATTGCATGTGAATGCTTCAAGACCAAGAAAGCTTTTGTACAGCCATATCCAGGCTGAGCCTTGCAAAGCCTCGCCCCTCGCTTGATCGAATTGTAACTTTCCACCTATTGCCAAAGTCCTCCAGCTGAAGTTTTCCCTTAGATCAGTAGCAAGTAATACACCATCTCCAAAACATAACTATTCCCAGTGCAAGGAAATCAACGCTAGATTGTCTCTTGGCAAAAACCATAAAGCTCTTGCGGTCACAAGTTCATTGCATGAATTGAGCTGCCTCTCAGCTTTCCTCAGAAGCCAGGAAAAACTAGAGAAATACATAAAACGAGATGGCTAGTTGGCTTAATTTCTTTGCCCTGCTATCAGGTCTAGCTTAATTCTGCAACTCTGCTCAGAACTACTACAAAATGCATTTGAGCTTCAACATCTCGCTACACATACTCCCTCCTTGGACACCAATTTTAGTTATAAAGAAGCTGTCTTAACACAAGGCCCAATGACATGTCTCAGCCAAGTCCAGAGCTATAATTAAAACTTGTATGGGAAGAAGGTAGGTGGCGTAAGACTTCCTGCTGCTCTTTAATATACTGCTCCCGCCTGCCTAATACCAAAGCCAGTGTGCAATTCAAATAGCGGGCTCCTTGCCTTTTCAAAAGGAACGCCCGCTAACTGATGGTTAACCACCTTCCGCAAAGTTGCATGTACCAAGCGGAAATTTGATTGCTACCCTAATGATAACAAAAACGTTATTTATGCTGTAAATTTGACGGGTCTGTTTTGCACAGCCGGGGGGAATGGTTTGAGGCCTTGGTACCATGTGCTTCATTTGCAGCAAAGCAGGGAGTTTCAGAATTCGGCAAGGTTGCCAGCTTTTGCAACTGCATCCTGAGTTTCCTCTTTTTTTCTTTTTTTTCTTGATGCAGAGAATCAGTGCTTCCTACCCATTTATAAAGTCTTCGAGCGCTTAATGTTTACGAATAAAAGGATGAAAAGAGGTAAAGACTGGAGCTTTTGCACAAACACAAGAGAAAGGCAGTTCCACACAAACATCTCAGTCCCACTCACACTCATGAACAGGAGGAAGGTAAAAGTCACATGCAAAATTGACTCCTAGATCAGCTGCAAAGTCAAGAATATAAAAGCTGATGCTGGCTCAGCACCACCCTGAATGAAAGTGTAATTGTGTACTAAAAAGTCTTTCCTGACCCAAAGCTACCTTTGTAGAGCAAGTTTTCCTTTGCTGTCTACAGCTCTGGTTGGTGCCCATGTTCCAGAGCGCTGTCTTTTCTTGGAATTTGTTCCAACCTGCTTCCAAATGATGAAGTTGCAGGCTTAGAAGGGTTTCTGGATTTCTTTGGTGCTTCCCTCCACAAAATCCCTTCCCTCACCACTGTGCTATGATTTGACACTTAATGCACTTGTGCAATGAACAAGTGATCAACAAACACAAACTCCTGCTGCTAAGATTTAAAATACAAGAAATCACAGACTGGTTTGGGTTGGAAGGGACCTTAAAGATCATCTAGTTCCAACCCCCTGCCATGGGCAGGGACACCCCCCACTAGACTTCTCAAATATGATGGAGAGTGGAAATGATACAACCAGAGCAGATTATCTCTCACCATGTACATTAGGCATTTCAAATTAAATTGTTTGGGTGTGTTTTCTCATGTTTACACTCCCAAGCAATCTGAGATTGGCCCAGGACTGACAGCAGGAAAACACCCTTTGCATCACACAAATCATTAAACCTTAAGCAATTTCATTAAGTGTTTCCACACTCATAGAGCAAGTGAGAGAACAGCTGGTTGCTCAGTTTCACTGAAATCTTTGCTTGCGCACACAAGCAGATCCTAATGCTCACATTAATGTGGGCAAAACCTGGCGTGACACCAGATCTCACAACAGGATTGACAAGGATAGTTAAGATCCTTAACTGTGACAATGGGATATTGTGGCTCAGAATAAAGCACGATATTCTATTCCTCTGTTCCATCTGATAACCAGATTACCTGGAGAAGACACTGAAAGTCTGGTCACTAACGATCTAAACAGGAGAAGGTTTCTTGTCAGCTCTTCCCACCAAGCACGTCTCTTGGTGCCATTCCTGTATGCTGCAGGGTTGGAGGCTGAGGAGCGTTGGGTGTTGCTCCCTGAAAGGCACCTGTAGAACACACACAGGAAGGGCTTGGTGGAAAGAGTTGTCTGAAGGTGAGTTACGCTTGCCAAGCACGACTGCCCAACGCGGCCTGTTAATGGTTCACACCTCGCCCCATCTTAAAACATGTCACTGCCCTCTCAGAAGCGCTGACAAATCAATTCCTTAAGAGTCAGATTCTGTTTTCTCATCTTTTATATCACAAAGCCGAGTGAGTGAATGGACTTCAATAGCATTGATTGCCTCCACAGGCTTTTCCCTCTTGTTTTTCTGGGGTATTGCTAAGGGTTTCCACATTCTGGGCCTCAGCAGTAGCTTTTTCACTTCTTTAGTCCCTTAGCCCCATCTAGTGCCAAAGCGAAATAAAGAGCCCTGTACTTTCACCAGCCTAAAACTCCTCTTCAGAGTCCGAACCAGAGCACAACTACCTGTGCTTCATGGTGAATCCTGCACAGTGATTTTTTGCTAAGCCAATGCCCCGGACAAAAAGGTTTTGCTGCCTGTGCTGAGAAAAATGCATCAGGCAAAAGATGATTATCAGATGTTCTCAAAGTAGTTTGTGAGCAGAAAGGTTTGGAAAGTCAGTCTTTGGATAACACCCACAATCTCCTCTGCTATGTGGAGAAAATATTCCCTATAAAGCCTGATTCTTGTAGCTTGGCTGCTTTTTCTGTGCTCTGTTTCCAGTGGATAAAAGTGTAGTCCCTTGTGCTTTGAAAACTGTTATACTAATACACAGTCAAAATTAATTATTCCATTTTGACAAAAATTTCAACATTTCTGTTTTAAAACTTCCCTGGAGATCCTCCCCAATAGAAATTATTTTTAAATAAGTGTTTGAAACTACTTCACGAGTGATGAGTAGCTTCTCTTAGAATTTCTTGAGATATTTTTCAGTAGTTTAGTAAACATTATCTGGAAATCCTACATAAACACATTCTCCACAACTTACGACATATAAAATATTTTCCTGAACCCTCAAACACAAACTACTTGGAAGTAAAGTGTCATGTTTATCAGTTCTTTAGCGCTATTCATGGTGGAGGAAATTCTGTCCTTCCCCCCACCCCCAGTAAAAGTGTCTTCTGACAGAAATGTTGTTTTCTCAGTGGAAAATTTGAAAAACAATGCTTTTGTTAGACATCAAAGTTTCTTTTCTCTTTCCCATCACTTTTCCAAAAGTGCGAATAAAGAAAGATCCAGAGGATGATTACATCGCATTTCAATTGCATTAAACTGAGATCAAAAGCTAAATTTATTTTCTAACATTTGCCAAAACGTTAGTGAGCAGAACCAGAAAGGCTCGCTTTCGACCTTACAACAGCCCTGATTTTTACTTTCCTGCCACGAACACTAGATTAGATCATCTACTATCACCCTCTGTGGCTACACTGATTTGTCAAGTCTTCCATAGCAAATATCCACTGCAGCAAAGCAGGCAAGGGAGCTCAGGAAAAAAATCCTCTGTGATTTACATTCCCACCACGTCAGCTTGGGCTTTTCTTTTGGGAGAGGCAGGATGGTCCTTAGCTGGCATTTGCGCTCCAAATAAGCTGTACTTGGAGTCCCGCAGACCTTAAGGCTACATGTTACTGTGTCATTATATCAGACTTTTCATATCCACACTGATTTATAATTACTCACTGTGGAAACAAACGTACTGTGCTTTGGATAATTCCCAACAGAATTTCAGTGCTAATTAAATAAAATAGATTTTTATAATGATTCTTTAAAATTTACACAGTGCAAGAAGCGTTCTCTAAGAACAGACACTTTACTACACACTCATTTAGGAGCATGCTAGCGATACAATATTGTGCTTTATCTTATTTAATGCAAGAGAAAAGACCATGCTGCCCAGGGAGTAAGTACATGCAAAAAAACTTGAATTTTATCAATTGAACTAGATTTTTTTTTAACTGAATGAATGAATCCTTCCAAACCAATCAAAGGCAGATAAACGTGAGAAGGAAGAACAGATATTTGGTAGCATGCTGCCCACAACTATCATTAATATAATCCTGAACTCAAGAAGAAAGTTTCAGAGAGGATGATCAAGGGCAACACTACTAGAAAGCTAGATTAGATCAAACATCGATTGCATAAAAAGTATTTTCTCATTATTAAACTCCTACCGTTCTACTGGAGTCACAGTATAACCTCTGGATCTCACCAGGCCAAGCTGCTTATTAGCAGCTCCCTCTCCACACCCTCTATTTAAAAGCTATCCCCCCACCCTTCCACCAGCAGAAACACTGATGTGATTGCTCCTAATCTTCTCCAGGCAGGGTCAAATTAATTTATTAGCTCTTTATGCTAATTTGGGTGATTCTGCCCCAAAGGAGTTTGGTTGATAACAAGATACTTTGTGCAGAGCACCATGGAGAAAATTTTCCAGTGGTTTAGATGATAAGTTAATATTTATAACTCTGCTTACAGAAAATAAGATGCGAGATTCACTTTGAGAACTGCCCTGTAGAAAAGCCATAGGTCCTATGAAAGCTCAAGCTTCATTTTTCCGTCCTTTCCAGCTTATATCTGCCACATGTTTAGGGGTGCGTTCACAAAATGTTTGATCAAGCCTTGTGCCCAGATCTGTGGGTGTGCCACACCGTTCACACCAAAACAGGGCTTGAGGTTTGCCCTTGTACTCGGCCCTGGTGAGGCCACACCTCGAGTCCTGTGTTCAGTTTTGGGCCCCTCACCACAAGAAAGACATCGAGGCCCTGGAGTGTGTCCAGAGAAGGGCAACGAAACTGGTGAAGGGGCTGGAGCACAGGTCTGATGGGAGCGGGTGAGGTAACTGGGCGGGGGGGTCAGTCTGGAGAAGAGGAGGCTCAGGGGAGACCTTATTGCCCTCTGCAACTACCTGAAGGAAGTTGTGGCGAGCTGGGGGTCAGCCTCTTCTCGCAGATAACTAGTGATAGGACCAGAGGGAACGGCTGCAAGTTGCGCCAGGGAAGGTTCAGGTTGGAGATGAGAAGAAATCTCTTCTGGGAAAGGGTGGTTGGGCATTGGAACGGGTTGCCCAGGGAGGTGGTGGAGTCCCCGTCCCTGGGGGTGTTTAAGGAAAGGCTGGATGTGGCACTTAGGGACATGGTTTGGTGGGGAATGGGTGGTGGGGGGACGGTTGGACTAGATGATCCTGGAGGTCTCTTCCAACCTTAACGATTCTATGAATCTATGTGAACACACACAGATTTAAGGATTAATATGAAACCAGCCAATCCCTATGGAAATTTGTTTGCCAAAACTTTTCCCACAGTAGACCCCAGGCAGGATTAGATATCTACTCACAGATTTGTCTCTAAAAGCCAGGCACATCTTGGCAGCCGCTCTCTGCAAGGGCTGACAGCGTCCATACTGTGTCTTCACTGCTCAGCTGAGACAGGGGCTACTGCCCACAGGAGGGCTGCGGCATTGTTTCAGCGCAAAATTGCTCAAAGCATCTGCAGCGTTGCTCGAATAAACTTGTTTGACAGAGCACTGAAATGGACGAGGAGCATTTGCAGTCAGAAAACGCGTCTGTGTTGGGAGAAGCCATAAGAAAACCGATCAGCTCAGGCTGGAAGCCTGCTTAGAAAAAAGAGATGACAGTTAAGGAATACTCCAGGGTTGTGTATAACTGTAGGCTAACATTGTAGTGTAAACATGTTAATATTTAATAACGTTTAATGCAAAATCAACTTCTATGGTCTCTGTTATAGAGAGTTAACATGTTAAATCTGACAGTGAGGTTTGCCAAGAGCCTTTTCAAACCAGCATTTGCACAGCAAAGCTTAAAAATTGTAGTAGCTGTTAGCAGGAAAGGAGAGAAGCGCTAGAGTATGTCAAGAAAAAGGACATGGAGGTAAGCAAGCTTCCTAAGGGTAATAAAAATGCTCTTTTAAGCAGTTGCTAAGCCAGTGTCGAGAACAGCAGAGAAAGCCTTCAACCAAGATGTTTTGTTTTGGTCGACATCAGACGACCTGTTTGCCTGTGCGGGTGGCAGCAGCACTTTCATGTCTCATAATATCTTAAGGTCCACTCAAAGGACAACAACTATCTGGAAGAAGAAATTTCAAAGAGTTCAAATCCACGTGAAAGGCTCATACTCTGCTTAAATTCAACTTATTCTGTATGTTAGTGTTTTACACCATTCACAAGCCTGGCGTGATCTCTGAGTCATAGAATCATAGACTGGTTTGGGTTGGAAGGGACCACAAGGATCATCTAGTTCCAACCCCTCTGCCATGGGCAGGGACACCCCCCACCAGCCCAGGCTGCCCAAAGCGCCATCCAACCTGGCCTTGGGCACTGCCAGGGAGCCAGGGGCAGCCACAGCTTCTCGGGGCACCCTGTGCCAGGGCCTCAGCACCCTCCCAGGGAAGGAGTTCTTCCTAATGTCTAATCTAAATCCCCCCTTTTTTGGTTTAAGCTCATACAGTTGATACAGAAAGGGTCGGCAGTGGCAGGAGCTGTACACTAAAGCCAATTTTCAAAGCATTGAATAACCTCCTCGATTCTTACTAGCATATAGACAGAACTACGTATTCTTATATTCTCATGTCTGGCACATTAACTACTTAAATACCTAAAGGCACATCCCATTTGGGTTAAAAACGCGAAGCAAAACAACGAAACTAGGGCTGAACGAAAGAACAAGGGTGAAAATATGAACTGGAAATAAATTATACTATAAAAGCGAAGCAAAACCCCACTAGAATTCTCATCAGGTAGTTTTGAATATGGGATAGAAATGTGTGCAGGTGCCTCATGTATATAAAAATACCCTGTATTTACACAGATCCTTACAGTGAACAGAAGAGCTCAGTGTTAGCTGAGGTTTCTAAGTCAAGTATGGAGAAATAGAGAAAATAAAATACAGTGAAAAATATAAATCTTTTGACTTTGGAGACATTTAATGAATCAATCAGTGCTTAAATCCTAGTGTTTAAAAGGACCGAAGGGCAAGAAATTGATGTATGCCACGGACTCCTCAGAAACAACTTGAAAGAGTAATACCAGATGACAGGATAAAATTGGCTTATAAAGAGAGCAATATTGTGATTCGGAGTGACCTCCAGCCTCCCTAATCTTTAATAGCAAAACCTTTTTGACACCAAGGAAAGCATGATGGATCTTTTACAGCATTCAGCTAGCTCTTGCAAGACGTCAAAGGCTACCTGAGATAGTTTATCTAACTCTAGTCTTGAGTGATCAGAGTGGCTAAGGGGATTAAGGAGTGAATCTGATGCATTCAGAGCTGCTGCAATTCGGGAAGATAAACTGGACATCAAAAACAGTGATTTAAAATCATTAAAGAGAGTGAGGGCAACCATTAAAGCAATCTGAGAGGGAAGCAAAAGAAAAGGCTGGGTCCAGAGTCAGAAGAGACAGTGGAGTACAGAGTACATAAAGAAAAATCTCCACGGCTGAGGTGACAGCTGAGGACTCTGCTGCAACTACCAAACACGCCGTCTGACCTTGCACGAGGCACCTGGACGGAATCTCAGTCCCTGTGTATAAAATAGTCATACAATTTATCAAACCTGCTTATTATATAAAACTTCACAAATGTACCTCTCAAAGGATTTTACAAGGGCGATAAGCATCATTACCCCAGCTGGCCAGTGGCTGGGTGAAGATCTGTCATTCGTCCAGCGATACCCAGGTGTAGTCACAGGATGCAGCTTCTTAAATCAAGAACCTGAATTCACCCAAGCTCCTAGGAAAAAATTACCTCGTTACTCTAGTCCTCAATACACTGCCATTTATTTATTCACCTTTAGAAACAGTTACATCTGGGAGGGTATTTAGTGGTCGTGCATGGAGACAGAAAGCAATCTTCAGAGCTGGGAGGAAAATCAAAATAGAGGAAGGAGTAATGAAAGCCTACGCAAGATAGGTTTAAACTAAGAGAGGGTAGATTTAGATTAGACATTAGGAAGAAATCCTTCCCTGGGAGGGTGCTGAGGCCCTGGCACAGGGTGCCCCAAGAAGCTGTGGCTGCCCCTGGCTCCCTGGCAGTGCCCAAGGCCAGGTTGGATGGCGCTTTGGGCAGCCTGGGCTGGTGGGGGGTGTCCCTGCCCATGGCAGGGGGTTGGAACTAGAGGATCCTTGTGGTCCCTTCCATCCCAAACCATTCTCTGATTCTATGATTACAATGTCCTGCATCAGGCAAGCTCCGATTTAAAGCAGTAAGGGTTCTGTCTCTGCAGGGTCTGTACCATTTGGCCCTTTGTCTCCTTCTCGGTAGAGTATCACCTTGGCTTACCCAAATATGATGTATAAGTATGATGACAACATACTTTTAGGCCAAAAAACCGTGTGATTCCTTCCAAATACTTGACAGGCCAAGGGGATTTAAAAAAAGGCCAGAGAAAGCCAAGTACGCTGGGTTTGGGGTTTTTGTTTGGTTGGGTTTTGTTTGGTTGGGTTTTTTGTTTGTTTGGTTGCATTTTTTTACAATTAAAAAAAATAGTCACAGCTCTTCAGCGGTAATGTATTTACAAATATGGGACATAATACAACTAGCACTCAACATGCAGTTTTTTCTGCAACCACGTATTTACAGCTGGGCACTCCCTCGTTAACATGAACCGGGGTACAATATTATACTTTGAATATAAATTCTCTGAAGCTGCAAAGCCACAGGGCCACATCCATCCCTGCATCCTCTAACTCAGGCACCAGTTGGCCGTTCAGGGAACAGCAGATTGACAGGCACTTAATTTCTTTCAAAGCTGAAATTCTAACGAGCTAGACAGAGTTTACAACAAAGTCAGAGTTGTAAAGTTCACGACAAAGCAATAGCTCTTCTAAAACAAGTCCTTGCAATGCTGCATTCATTTCCATTGCTGAAAAGGCAATCAAAATGGAAACTTCAAATGATAAAAGTGGGAAACTCCAGGTTTCTGTCTAGAACTTGAAAAAAGCACCCACAGCCTTCCTGCTCAGTCCAAATACAAGCTCCAAATTCTTAAGACTCTTTGAGAATCAGTGCAAAGTTCTGAGGCAAATAGACCTGTCCATCTCAGTGCTCATGCAGGAGTGATAATGCCTGGAAGACTTCATATTTCCAAGTGCTAATTACAAGAATGTGATGGATGCGCTGCCTGAATTAAATTTACAGGAACAAGAGAGTATGGAAGGGAAAACAAACAGAAACTAGCAGGAGGAATTAATGATGCATTTAATGAGGAGAAATCAAAACTCATTTGTTGTTTTGGGAGGGGAAGGCAACTTTTAACACTATCGCAGTTCTAGCTGAACAACATCAAATTCATGTCTAGCCTGTCAGAGCAAGAGTAATAAATTATTATTTTCCATGATTTAATTTCCCCTTTTAAAGCAAATACTTTATTCTGTTCAGCTTTAAAGAGAAAACCACATTATTTAAAATTACTTAAAAATATCAACCTAATGAGCTATAACATAGACGTTTATAGAATGCAACGTGTTTTCGTGATGAGGTATTTCGCTTCTCATAAGTAGCAAGGAGCAACATTTTTTACTGGGAGGTGTATTTCCCAGCATTTAGGCACAGGAGCCTAATTAAAAATTAAGTCAATGTTCAAATAAGCATAATAGAATAATATCTGTAGTCTGCAGAAGTACAGGAACAGCTGGAGTGCTACTTTGTTTTACTACTTCCTTGAAGAATGATGGAAATTTCAGGAGCACATTCCAGAAGGCGCATTTCCAAGGTCACCTTTGGAAAGAAAACGTTTCAGTGCTCTTAGAAGTGAGCGAGTTGGTGGGAACAGACCGGGGAGCTAGGGGTGGTGTCACCTCCACATGAGGTAGCCCTTTGCTCAGCATGTGTAGGGACTTGGTAATGTCCAGTGTTGCCAAACTACCTCCAGACATCTTTACGGCAGGGTCTACACAGGACTGAAACACCCCAGCAGTGGTCTTCTGTCTGACTACCTTACATTTACCCATCCCTATCAGCTTGTGTTTCACAGCCGTCTGCCACAACGGGTGGCAAAAAGTCCCTCCATGGTAAAGGAAACTGAGTTTAGGGCATTTTGGTTAGTTTTCCCTTGAAATAAAGTGGTCTGGGATTTCTCATAATTGTCTTTGAGTAAGTTTTCTTAAACCTGGATTTATGTAATCACACACACACACATTTAGGTATCTGTACACACACACGGGAAAATCTAGCTATAAACCTCGGTTTAAGAAGACAAACAGATTTTTTTGCACATTTTTGTCATCTGAGATTCAGATAACACAGCTAGAGTGATTCCGAGAATACTTTCCAGAATTTGAACATAAAAATCCCCAAGGTGATAAACTTTAATACCACACTATAAACTATGCAAATATTTACCACAATAAAAAAAAATAAAAATCAGTAAAACATGCAGCCAGTTATCTGTAACTGATGAAGGCCTCCTCCAGAGACCCACAGACTGAAACTGCCATTGGAAGTTTGACATCCACACCTCTTTACAACGTCATCCTCCAGGTCTCATGGACCTCCAGCCACTATACACGTATTCTTCATATCTGCTTGTGCAAAGATGATGTACCGTTCAAAGGAGGCAGGCTTCACCCTACCTGTGACGTGGCAGTAAGACTGAAGTCAGGAATGAAGCAAGGAGCTGCAGGTCACTGAAGGCTACGTGCTTGGGCACCTGAAGATCTGTACAAGGTACGATTTAGGATGCTAGACCACCACAGTTAGGCATCTACATAGTTTTAAAGATGGTCTCCTGGATAATTATAATCCTTCTGCCACTAATGTCTTATAAAGAGAAATCTACATATATAAATAGTCAGATGCCGTGGTATTTAACCCTACACCAACTCTACACTAGCTAGTACAAACAAGTTAAGCAATCTGCACCCCAAAAGTCTTCTCCTCGAAGGTCTGTCAACAAAAATTACTTTTGCCCCCAAAGATTAAGATGCCTACATAAACTCTGGAGGCAAACATGCAAACCCTGGCTTTTCTGTTGCTTAATCAAGCTGCTCTCCTGAAGAACCACCAGGCAGCCACCACCACTTGTCAGAGGGGACGAGATCCACGGCCACACACATTTGGACAGCTATCAGCCTTGGGGTCCCGTGCATGTGTACGTCATCTCCTGCCCACACAACTGCTCTGTGCGACAGCAGCGCCTGCAAGAGCTGCGAAGTGTTGACATGTCCCCACGCACTGAACGCGGAGCTGTAAGGGGATGCATTTCCTCGTGGCATCGCCTTCCACCTGAAAAACAAGGCTTTAGATTAGCCGCATCTTGCATTACAAAAGCTAGAGTAAATAACATTTTAATCATACCTTCATCTACATATTTAAAATGAATTGGTTAAATGTTAATTAGGGTTAAAGGGAGAACTTTTTAGATTTAATAATTCTGGGTGACAATTCAGGTCTCAGTGCAATAAGCCCAAAGCTGAAGTGGATTATGAAGACTGTGATTACACAATCAATTAAAGCAACAAGGTATATTTTTATAAACATGACGCTGACATTAAAGCCATTTCCAGCAGGTTAACTGGAAGTCAATTAACACGGAGAAAGTTAATTGCTAAAGCTTGTTTTCTTTCAGTAAAATTCAACTGCATTTGGACAAACCCTCACAAACTGCTCAAGAAAAAATTACCAACAATTTGGTGATATATTGACACAAATCTCAATGAGTGTTTGCTGTTTAAATAGAGTTGGAAGAAACCCCATGGTAACGAGCACTCATTTCCCCTTCCATCTACCTGGCTGTTCAGATGTTTGGCCACCAACCTTGTGTCTGATCCTCCAGATCCTCGGTTTTCACTGTGAACACATTGCACCGAGTCCCTGATGGCAAGCTTGCTTAGTTGATGATGAGGCAAATTTATTATTGCAGGCTGGGAAATGTGGAAAACAAGCAACTTCCCGCCTTTCAAAAGGTTTGAAACACAAACAAGGCCAATTTGTTGGTGTACACAAGTGGACATTACACATCAGACGGTGTGTACCTACAGCTCAGGCACCAGAATGTCATTTTTAATATAACTCAGGATACCTCCTCGCTTTCACAGCTAACCAGGCTATACTGCGGAGAAATCATCCAAGAGGAAAAAGGGTTGGAGAAGAAAAAAAGTAATTACATATTGGTTTATTGGATTTTAAATACATTCACCAGGGAACCTATAAGTGAAGGAGCACTCTAAAATATTAGCCTTTAACCTCTACCATTTGAAGCCGAGGAGAAATGAAGTGGTAAAAGGAATCATGGAACGGTTAGGGTTGGAAGGGACATCTAGTTCCAACCTAGAATCAGCTGGAAATGAAAACGTTTTGACTGCCATGTCATACAGACCCAGGAAAAATGTCATTCCCTTCAATCCCCCTCCCGAACAGGCAGGCTCTCAATAGCTTTCATTATTAGCTGTGCCCTCTGCACAAGTCATATTTGTCCTAGGTTGCTGCCTTCTAGGTTGCTCTCAAGTGGCTCAAAGAGCTGGAGCAGGACAGCATGGAAATAATGACAACATGAATAATACAAAGCTGTTCTGCCCTGGGGGGGGATACTCGCTGGCACCGTTAACAGTTGTTCAGCAAGAGTCTTTTTCTTTAATTATGCTGAAATTGTGCATCATGCTGAAGGACTAGTATTATTTCCAAACACTTAACTAAAAACCATAGCACCTGCTCTGGAGGGGAAGTGCCAGCATTCAAGTCGTTCTGAAATTCTGCGTTTTGTTTGACTTCGATTGAAAAAATGACAAAAGAAAACGAACTGGAAACAACCAGAATCCAAGGACATGTTTTCAGAAGGAGCAAGGACCCCGATTCCAAAGACTACCCGGGACCATACAGTATCTTTGAAAACAAGACTGTAACAAAAACCCGTCTGAGAATGAATATTGCTTATTTTAAGAGCAGGAACCTCTTCACAGGCGAAATTGCACACGCCGTAAATTGGTTGGTGTGAAATAAAGCAGATACGGGCTGGAAAGTTGCTAAGCAAACCCCTTGAAGTTTGAGATTGCATTTTATTGAGAGATCATTGTGCTTATTAGGAGAACAGTACAGAACCACAGTGAAGACACAGAATGAGAGAGACATCCAGGACACTGAGGAAGAGGAGAAGCTGCAGTTTCTGCAATGGCTGGTAAAACAGTCTGGACCTCTTGATTGCTGGAAGAGAAGTGTACAAATTTAAGATAGGATTAATCACATCAAAAGCCTTTCTGACAAGGAAGATTATTCTACCGAAGACCAGAAAACACAAATCAAATTTATTCTGATCTCTAACCTTTTGGGGGGTGCCCCCTTCCAAGTGCCCCCAAACCAAAAAAGCCTTTTGCTCAACTCACCAGCAAGCGCTGCTGCCACATCCGCCTGCGTGAGAGGAGCCGTGCGGGCGCCTTGGTTGAAGCTTGGGCTGCACGACACTGGGTGGTCCAAGGTTTCACACCACAACTTGGTGGGTGTGAAACGTGGTGGCCTGAGAGCCTTTGCCCTGCTTCCCAGGGGCCTCAGCCCACCGGTAGGAGACCTTAAGGTTAGGGACACCAGAGCATCTGTCAGTCCCCATTCTACCCGGCAGCCCTGCTCCTGGGGGGCACAGAAGGCTCCTTCTCTCAGAGTTGGGGCCACGCTAGCCCGCACCCCGCTGGCTGGGGTCACTCCAAGCAAGCAGCCAGCTGGGCACAGATTCACACAGAGCCAGACCCTGCTCACAGGCGGATTGATGCCCCGGGGTCCCAGCGTTCAGACTCCCCCCACAGCAACAGCAAGGATTCTCCCCAGCCAGGCAGCAGAGCCAACTGCCCCGAGGTCTCTTACAGGCAGGATGCCCCCAGCTTCGCCCTACACCTCAGAAAGGCAGAGGCAAAGCACTTCCTCTGCTTACAGGGGGTCTCTGGTCACCTCCCCAGTGAGGAACTGGCCATCCCGGCTGTGGTTCAGCGCTGTCTCCTCAGGAGCCCAGGCAGGGAGGTCACCCTAGCAAAAAGCAGCACCAAAAGCTGCTCAACCCCTCTAGCAGAGGGCTTATTGAGTCATAGACTGGTTTGGGTTGGAAGGGACCACAAGGATCATCCAGTGCCACCCCCCTGCCATGGGCAGGGACACCCCCCACCAGCCCAGGCTGCCCAAAGCCCCATCCAACCTGGCCTTGGGCACTGCCAGGGAGCCAGGGGCAGCCACAGCTTCTCGGGGCACCCTGTGCCAGGGCCTCAGCACCCTCCCAGGGAAGGATTGCTGCCTCACAGCTCAGCTCCAGCTCCCCTCTGTTAGTTTGAACCCATTCCCCTTGTCCTGTCCCTCCCAGCTTTCCTGGAGCCCCTTCAGGGACTGGAAGGCTACAATAAGGTCTCCCCAAAGGGGTTTCCTCAACTGGCCTGTAAACTGAGGAGGGAGGGAGGGGGTCTGTTGTGGAAGGGTGACTGCTCATTAATTAATTACTTTTGTATTCTAGTGGATGTTAAGAGCTGTTCTGGAGTTTTCATGGTGTTTTGACATTAATTGATGGACACTCAAACAATAAGATATGGCATGAGTGAAAAGCCAAGTGCTTTCGAAACAGGATCACTTGTGCAAACAGCCAAGATTTTGACCAGGACTGGCATTTTCTTTCGAAACGGATTTATCTGTTCTAACCCTCCCACCCGGTTTGAGAATATAACTACTGCCTAACACTGAGAGGTTTAGTCCTTACACGTGTTAAATGATGGAAATATATGCAGTCAGAGCATGTGGAATTCCAGCCTGTGGACAGTGCAATTCAGTCCTGTGTAACACTGAGTATCTCCTGCCAGCTGCTTGACATAGCAGGCCCTGAGGTTTCATCTGGCACTGAACGAGCAGAATTGCTGCTGGAGATGAGCCCTAAAAAGGGGAGACGTGTCTATCAAAGCAACTGGAGCTACGGCTTTCCATCACCTGTATCTAACGTCAGCGTGTGCAGAGAACTACGCTCAATATATGCTGCGTATCTGACTTTATTCGCAGTGGGTGGAAACAAACATAATGAGACAATTTTTAAGGGTAAATTCAGATTCCTTTCCCGAATTCCAGCAATCAGCTCGGCAATATCTTCATAAACCGACCTGCTAGCATGTATTCCTGCCTCTCCCTGGTGAAAGAAAGCGTAAGAAATTATTCTAACGCTGATGGCTCCGGCTGATGTTAAAGCCGTTTCTGAGAGCACAAATGCCATTGTGATGAGCCTTGTGCTCATCGTTTCAGAAGAGCAGTCAGTGTAAATTCTGAGGTTAATGGGCTCGTTCCCATAAAAATCTTGTGTCAAATTAGTCGCAGACACTTCGATACCAGTTGATGGTTTGGTACTGGCTAATTACAGCTGCAAGGTTACACAATGGCAAAAGCAGCACGGAGAAATCTTTGCTCCAGTCTCAGCACATTTCCCTTTCTATTCCTTTTGTCTTTTAGATGAAGCTCGAACACAAATGTGTCAGAAAGCCTGGCAGTGGCAGCCCGGGACATTCCCGTTCGCTCGGCCAGCACCGTGGGTGTTTGAGCTCACCATGCTTCCTCAGGCTGGTGCCCTGAGCCTGGCTGCACAGAATAAGGCTGGCATACGAGAGTTAAAAAAGAGATATATTTGGAAACGGGGGTGGAGGGAGGTGGAAATTCCCTTCGTGGCTGTTTGGGGACAGTTAGTTTCAGACCCTTAAAGGGGTTCAGACACCTGCATTTCATTGTTTTTGTTTGTTATTTTGTTCCCTTTCTCATCTTTTGCCTCTTCTATTTATGTTCTTCAGGAAGCAAATCTCTCTTCTTAATCTCTCTAGCATGTGGAATAACAGGGCGCTGGTTTCCAGCAGTAACAGTAGGCAGCATTGGACTAGACAGAGGACAAAATCCCCTGAAGATTTTGAATCTGTTTTCTTTCCTCCTGATTGCAGGTTCGGGTGACTTCCTGATGCTCTGGGTGCCAGATTGCAGATAAGAAACTTCAGATGTTCCATGAATTCCACATTTCTCCAGTTTTTCATAGGATCATTAAGGTTGGAAGAGACCTCCAGGATCACCTAGTCCAACCGTCCCACCACCACCTATTCCCCACTAAACCATGTCCCTAAGTGTCACATCCAGCCTTTCCTTAAACACCCCCAGGGACAGGGACTCCCCGCCTTCCTGGGCAACCTGTTCCAAGGGCTGACCACCCTTTCTGAGAAGAAATTTCTCCTCATCTCCAACCTGAACCTCTCCTGGCGCAACTTGCGACTGTTCCCTCTGGTCCTATCACTAGTTATCTGTGAGAAGAGCCCGACCCCCAGCTCACCACAACTTCATGTCAGGTAGTTGTAGAGGGCAATAAGGTCTCCCCTGAGTCTCCTCTTCTCCAGACCACACAATCCCAGTTCCCTCAGCTGCTCCTCATAAGGTTTCTTCTTGTTGTGAAAGTAAAGAAGATTTTTTTATTTTTTTTCCTTATAAGCTGCTACAGGTGTAAGATTTCTCAACTGTCTGAGGAAGGTAGATATGAAACACAGCAAGCTAGAGTAACAGGAACCATTCGGGATTTGACTTGTTCTAGATGTGATTGAGATGGGCTTTATGAACCCCAGGCAGTGAGGCGAGGGTTAACTCCAGCAGCAGGTAAGGAGCAGCTAGGAGGAAATCAAATTCTGCATGATAGAAAAGCCTGAGGGGAAATAAGAGAGGAGGAACTTCTCACAAGAAAGCTGAGAAATAAATCAATAAAGTTAAACGTGGTTTCCTAGCTGAGGCTGGGGAAGTGCGGAGGCCGCAGAGTAGCTTGGTGCCTTCTGTAGAAGACAGACCGCAGATGGTGCTCACATCCTGGCTGTTACAGCTTCTTAGCTAGCTCACCGCATTCCTCCTAGGTGAGATGACCCATGCCAGAAGTTAAGGTGAATTTTATATTTCCCCTTTCCCTATGCAGTCTAAGAAAATGTCTAAGAAGTTCCAGAGCTGCTGTAAATCCCTATGAACCCTCACAGCCTCCAAGAGCATTCCGAAATGGGCAGGCTGCAGTTTTTTGTCCATGCCTTCTGTTCCCCTGCAACATATTCTAACTGAAGGTGTGAAAAAACATGTGTCCTGCCCCTTTCCCCAAGAAGTCCACTCTATGGGAGGGACCTTTCATCCTGGCAGAAGTCTTCTGATGTCAGATTCTTCTGCCTCAGCAGAACAGCAATGTCCTGAGAACAGGATCTAAATGCCTTTTGTAGAATAACGTCTTTAAAATAAGCTCTTTAAAGCAGCATCAGTGAATTACTTATGGTGGCTCAACATACCTGACAACTTTCTTAAGTGTTTTCTATTTATGAGTCTCTAACGTGTGGGCTTCATTCCCCCTTCTTCCCAACAAAATAATTATAGTTATTAGGCTGTCTGCTCACCTGCTCTCTGCTTTCATATTTAGCATCTCAATTGCCAAGCGTGGTCTAGACATTTTAATTAGCCTTGAATGAAATATTGTTCATTAGTAAAACCTCAGGACAGTAAAACATACGCCAATTAGTTTAGGGTGTGGAGGGGAACAATACATGCTGCTTGCAGGTAGGAACGTTCCTTATTTTTAGGCCAGAATGAGTCATGGTTATGGAGGTTTTTTTAATTCCAACGCTAAGAGGAAAAACACAGAGCATTTCAGGCACGGCCTTGGACCTTTTTGGTAAGATCTCTTATCTAAATTAAAACAGAAAACACTGAGTACATAACGGCCGATGTTTTTCACGCTCCGGTATGTTTGTGCAATCGGGGTGTCTTTGTAACGATGACGTGAAGCGCGAGGCAGCGGCGGATCCCCGCACAGCTGGGAAGGCGGGAGAAGGAATCCCAGTTGCGGACCTCTCGGGACCGAGTGCTGTGCAGATCAGTGAAGGCTGTGGTGAGAGGGCAGGGCAGCTACACCAGCTCAGCAGCAGCCGAAGCCCGAGATGGCCAGCTTCTCCTTTTGGATGATTTCTTCCATACCACAGGGCAAGTCAGAATCAAGGGTTCCGAGAGATGCTTTTGAAGCCAAAAAGCTTCTCGTTGCTGTTTACTGCCTCTTTATAAACCCCTTAGATCTTAAAAAAATCCCAGTCTATTAGGGAAAGAATAGATGGGTGGGCGAGCGGGTGGCTGAAGGGAAACCTGACGGGTCTGAGGGTGCGCGGCCCCGTGCTGCTCCCACGCTGCGGGCCGTGTAGCCCACGCCAGCGGGGATTGACGCCAGAGAGGGCCAGATCCGGAAAACGAGCAAGGGGAGCTGCTGCGAAGGAGCCAAGAACCTTAAACGGCGAGTTACGGAGAGCCACGAGAGGGAGCCCAGAAACCACCAAGAGGTGCCGGGCAGGCGGCCGCGGGCGGGAGCGGCCCTGGCCGAGCGGGGCAGAGCCGGGGAACCGCGGCCCCTCCCGGTGCCGGTGCCTTCCCGCTTCGGTTACAGGCGGCCGTATCCCGCTCGGCCGGCCAGCTGAGGGGCAAATAAACACCGAGCGGTTTCAGTGGCAGCAGCCAGCCTCATAAAGCCCTTACCCCTTGTCCTGCCACTGCACGGCTGGCTCCGGGGCAGGGAGGGGCAGCACAAGGGGCTGGGTTTGAACAGGGGGGAGCTGGAGCTGAGCTGTGAGGCAGCAATTCTTCCCTGGGAGGGTGCTGAGGCCCTGGCACAGGGTGCCCCGAGAAGCTGTGGCTGCCCCTGGCTCCCTGGCAGTGCCCAAGGCCAGGTTGGATGGGGCTTTGGGCAGCCTGGGCTGGTGGGGGTGTCGNAGAAATACCAGATCTGAGCGTGAGGATCCACTGGGTCTTACACCCACAGCGGCTTCCCGGCCCTCCCCTGCGCCGGCTGTGGGAATGAATGGAAAAGGTTTTGTTTATCAGTGCTTTCCTCAGAGCTTTGGGTGTGTGCGGGGGTGGAAGCAGATAGTGCTTTATTTTTCAGTCTGACACTAGCTTTGCTTTGGTCACTTTCTAGTTTACCAGTTATCGTAGGACCACCTGAAGGTTTTGAGCATTAGGGTTTCCTTTTAGGGCTGGCTTTGGGAATTTTTTAATTTTTTTTTATTTTTTTTTTTAAGTTTTTGATAGGAAAAAAATTGCTACCTCAAAAGTGTCATTAATTTCAGTGGTGTTATTCCTGACTCATGCATTTGCAGTTCAAATAACAATCTGACTGCTGCTAATTCTCCAATTATGTTGATGTAGTTTTCCTTTTAATTTAATCACATTTTCTGCAGCTTGTTGGGATCTAACAGCAGAAACAGCCAAACAAAAATACAACCCTTCTAGAACTCAGCAGTCCTTCTCAAATTCACGCCAGGTGAAAAAGATTCCTAAAAATCTAATTCTTACCTGTTGTGAGGTAGCTATGGGTAGGAATTCTTGAACCATTTAAAAGTTGTCCTGAATTTAGAAGTTATTATAGTGAAACACAACAGATGTCGATTTTGTTTGTGTCACTGTTACAGCAACAGCATCCACAGGCTTTGATTTATAGTCATACAGCACTCCGGAGAGTGGTTGATTTTGCTTTCAGAATAGCTAATAGCATTTTCAAGTTAAATTAAACGTGAAGCCTCCCAGCATTACTTCGAAGTTGTGAAAAATAGCAGTTTACGCAGTTAAGAATAGAAATAGAAACTGCTGGTCTGATGGCGGAGTAAATTTGGTCTCCATTATTTCGTCACAGTTAGCATCTTTGCAGCTTTAGTAGAAGAAGTCAAGTTTTTAAACCTAAGAATCTCTAAACTGCACAGTAAGATCTGTCCAGAAACCTTCCTTACCATCTTGCGAGCTGGACATGAGAGAGACGGAGGCGTGTTGACACAGAGAGAATTTGGATCACAGATGGCTAAGGAGAAACTCAAGCTCTGAGCTGGCCAGACATAAAAGAGTTCCCATCCTCAGCTGCACAGATTCATTAACATAGCATTAAAACCAGCCAAATTAACATCGAGTCATCTACCTACAATATCTTGCTAGCCTCATAGATTAAAAAACAGGTCGCTTTTTAAGTCATTTGACTGAAACCCAAGATTCTCTGCACCCTGATGAGCACTTTTGTCTTTAAATCTCAATGTTTTTGTCTAGATAATTTTTGTTCAGTGTTTATAGAGCCCTGCTACAGTGGGATTCCAGTCCACAGGGGAAATTTTTGGCACTATCAGAGGATTCTCTCTTTCCTCTGAGAAGGCAGACTCCTAGCCCTTCCAGCATCAGTGGCAGACCTCCCGAGATGGGCCCAGGGTGGCACCTTGAGCACTCAGCAGCTCGGAAGTTTTGACCTGCAGGCAATTTCATATCCACATATGTGATTAAGCCCTCCCAGATATTTTTACCTTGTTAGTGTAGGAGGTAAAAAGAAAAAATCCTCTTCCCAGGCTCCCTCTGATTCCCCTCACTCTGAATTTTCCATTCTGTCTTCTAAAACATCTGCTATCAGCGATATCAGAAGCAGGCTCCTTACTCAGCAAGCCATTGCACTGTGCCTTGGCAGAGAGCTTCCTGTCATTTGTTGTAAATCATGAAAAGCTGTCAATAATTAAGAAAGGAGTGCTCTGGAAGGAGAAAGACAGAATCAAGTCTCAGGCAAGCCGCCTGGGAAAACAACCTGGAGATACTGAGAAAACGAGCAGCCTCAGGACCTAAGTGTCTTTTGCCCTGTTGACTCAAAGGCTCACGAGTCGCTTCTCGGACTTGTCATAAAACCACCTCGTTGACACCACCTTTGTTAGAGAATACCTGAGCTGATAGGAAAGACCTAAAACTCAAGCAGTAGTTTTTTTTTTTTAAATCCATATACTGTTTCGTTGAAGTTTCTGACTGTTGTCCAGACTGCATTTGAAATTCAAGCTGTGGAAAAATAGTTTCGTCTCCCGAGTAGGAAGGCACCATGTGAATTTGGATATTAAGCGGCTGAATCTCTATGTCCCGCCAAAAGCCATCCTTCCCTTTGGAGTTCAACAAGCCTTTTTATTAAAGCGGTTTGCATCCCTGTGCCTCCAGAATAATTTTCTGTGGCATCTTGAATGTGTAGTTTGGATGACTTGCTCTCTAAATTGGTCCTTTTCAGTGAATATGGCAGTTGATTCACCTTTTCTAACACGTCCCAAAATGTCTCGTTTTGTGATAAAAGGAACGTGCACGTGACACTTCACCTCTCGGTGCACAACTCCCCATCTGTGTAGTGAAGACATTGATTCTGCGCTGCCCCGCAGCAAGGATAAATCTGGGTAATCAGGGGAGGACTCCATAAAATCCATCAGTGACAAGATCTCTATAAGCTACCGAGGGGAAGCATCCATAAAATCTGTAGGGATCTCTCCATCTGTCAGGCACTGAGGCATTTTCTTGAATCCTGGATAGTGTCAGACAGGTCCGCTTTGTTTATGGAAGGGTAAACATTGCACAAAAATGGTTTAAGTTACAGAAATGCTAATCATTCACAGCTCGTGTTGGTCTTGATGAGTTTGCACGGGATCCGGCCCATGGTTTGCACCTCATTTTCTTACATGTCATTCTTTTCCAAAATATACGCCTTTTCTAAAATATATTCCTATGTTCTCCTTTTTTATTTTAAAGGCCAGTAGAAATGAAACAAAGACAATTCAGCCCAGACCCAAATAAATAGCCTAAGAAAACTCAAAATCTCACACCCCTAGACTGTGTCCAGAGCCCCTGAGATTAGAGGTCTTGCCCTTCCTTCATGTATGTCAGCTTGACACGCACGACAAAAATTTTTATTTACCAGCTGGCTGTTCCTTCACGTGGAACAGAAATGTATCCACTGGATATCCAGATTACTTTGGAAATACGAACGGATGTTTTCATAGGAAGAATAGTAGATTTTCCTTTGTTTTGTTTCCCAGTTACACAGTTAGCGTCTTGTAAGTCCTAAGTTGATGTGACTGCAATGAGGAAGCTTTCCTTTCATTAATTTAAAACCAATTAAACTAGATAATTCTTTCAGAGGGAAGCCTCTCTGCTTTAGGAGATCAGAATGTAACGGCTAATGCCACTCCTGGGAAGTCATTAAAGGAGCACAGAAAGCAGCCTCGTTTTGTGAGAACAGGCATCAAAGGTTCTGGATTGTTTTATTCATTGTAAAACAAACATGGAATATCGTATGCAGAGCCCAGTATGCCATTACTGCAAGGAATTTTTCACCTAGTGCTTACAGTGGACTGTCCAGTTTCTTGTGAGGCTCATACTTTGCCACTGCAGCCAGAGAGCGACTACAGAGAACGTCTCTCCTGCCTTCAAATACAGCTTAAGTCCAAACCCACCCTGACCCACCTGGTTAAACACAAACCCACACATTGGCACGTTGAACTCCAGGACTTGGTGGACAAGCCTTTAACTTTGCTTTATCCAGAAATCTCAATTTAGCCCTGGATCATGTCAGATCGCAGACAGTGTGGTTTTGTTTCTTACTGCCGTTATGAGTTTCAGTTTCTTAAATATAAATGTAAATTACCAATTGTCAAGAGCTGAATTATTGAGGTAACTTAGTGAAACAAACTTTCTCTAATAACGTGACGAAAGAACATGAGATGTATCGAAAATCAAGAACTTTTTTATACCAGAAATAAGTCTTGCTAGTGCAAAACACAGGTAATAAAACCAATTAAATACGTGCCTAAGAAATGGTTAGTAGCAAAGACAAAGAAAACTAGCAATAAAAGCTGTTCAAAATATGGTGCAAAAGTACTCCCTCTGCACGGGGTCATGAGCAAGACTACAAACTCCCATATTTTCATCAGAGTAGAGGCAACTGGTATGAAGGGAGGTGGGAAGAGGTGTCCACAGCCTATCGCTAGATCATGCACAGGAGCTGTATGCTAAAATAAATGACTGCTGGAGCAGAAAATATGTGCTCCGCCTCTTCTGTCTCTCTAACTTCACCCAAAACTTAAGCAACCTTGTCAGGCTTTAAGAACTTTCAAAAATAAAATCAAAGCATTGCGCTCATAGTGTAATTTTTTGTTGTGCATGTAGGTAAGCACACAGCACAGTGTGTCCCCACACCAGAGCTCCCAAACGAATGTTTCCATTGAATTTAAATAACACATAAAGCCTTGGGCAGGCTTTATCTCCAGAGATTGAATTCCAAGACATAAAGAAATTATCCAGGGGAAATTCAGCTCAGCAGGAACACATAACCAAATCTGGTACAGAATGTGCTGTTTCTTTACATGAGCCAGACTAACATACCTTCCTCTCCAGCATCAATTCTGACCACTTTTGGTAGGTCCCAGAGCTGAAGTCCCAGAGCATTACATCTTTTTGCAACAGGAGAGATTTGCTTGGCTGGGCAGAAGCTGTTTTTCTTCTAGGGAATACCCTCTGTTTGGCCTCTTTGGAAGCCCTGTGGGAAAACTGGAAGACATCAATGAAAACTGCATAATTTTATTATCATTATTATTATTTATATTAAGGCATGTTTATTTGGAAAGGAGAAAATTTCCCCAACAAGACACTGCTGTTAAGCAATACCTTAAAATAGAAATTCACATTAAAAAATCCAGGGTTCCACACAAGCCAGATTAATTCAGTTCCTTCTCTCTTTTCGTTGTCCGGATACAGAGCGAACCTGGCTTTGCACAGGCAGTGAAATGAGTAACCCAGCACTCGAACTTTCTGGTTGTTCAGCTAAGTTGTTTTGTAAGCATTGCTGCAGAAGAACATCTGTGATTTGAAGACCATTCTAATTTGTACTTATGCTTGGACATTAAAATTACAGCAAAAATTGGGTGACTCACTCAGTCCCCCTCAATGTACATAGAATTTTGCATTGTAAAAACAGTAGAATGTTAAAAAATGACTAGTACGGGTTCTTGGAGAAGCACAGGTGGAACCATCTTCCACTGGACTATGTGCTTTCTTCATAATATGGCAGAACAATGAACTTACTTTGGTAGAACGTTGCGTCGTGGTTGGGAGAGTTCTGACAAAGCAGTAGCATCCCATCTTCATATTGTCGATCTGCAGTATTTTGGAACTTTTGATGGGGTTTGTCAACGGTTAATATATTGGGGTTGTCAATGGTTAATAATATATAGAATATATTGATATATTTGGTTTGTCAATAGTTCCTATATTGCAGTTTTGTGCAAAAGAGAAGCTTTTTTCCAAAGAAAAGATCAAATCTGAACTTCCTCAGCGTGGAAGGTCCTTTCGCACTTCTTAGCCAGAAAGTGAAACTTGAACTGTGTGCGTGTTCTTAAGTTCCATATTTTCCTAGCTAGTTTTTTGCTGGTCTGAGTCATGTAATAAAGTTTGCTGTACTGAGTTTGGATTCTCTTGTTGATTCTGTTTAGGAAAGCTATCTAACCTCTCCGGGCCATCTCTGTGATGCAGGGAGAACAAAGTAAAGTAGGCAGCAATGCGTGTCCGAGCGGGAGGGCTATGGGAGCAGAAAGCATTCCTCAGTGTGTTATTATTTTCTTGAAGAAAGAATAATATATTATCTTCCATCCACTTTAAATCCATTATATGCTCTCAGCCTATGACTTTGAGGCTGTTTACTTGTGGTTACACTTGTCTTTACACAGAGCAAGCTGGAAAGTGCCATTTTCGGCTTGCATTTCTCATGATTATCAAACTTTTCTACCTTTTACCATTAAATTCTCTTTAGTGTGTGCACAGAAACGTGCTTGATGGAAAGCATGGACTGCTGGTGAGGAAAAGAGCACATTTTATACCTTAACCTCCTGTGACTTTGGAGTAAAAATGCTTGGACTCAAGGGACGTGTCTGCTGAGAGGCGCTTGGCTGAACTTAGCCAAGATACGTGACATTTCTGCTCTTCACGCTTCAGTCGGCACAGTGGGACTGACAGCACTGTCCCCTCTTCCTGCACTTGAACTGTTGCGGGTTTTTGGGAGGGGAAGGGTCTCTTACCATGTGTTTGCACAGCAGTGGAGCCCCAGTCCTACCCTGGAAGTGCCACAAGACACATGCTTAGCGAAGGGGAATTGCAAAGATTGATTATTGCTGTAGGAAAGTAGCACAAATGTTTCAGGCTGGTAAGAGCCTCTCAAATTCTTTTTCAATATCTACGAATGAGTCTTCCCAGATAAACGCTGTCCATTTCACAAAACTCTTCTTATATAACAAAACTGCATGAGAGGATAGAAAGGAATTTTTTTGTGTGTGACCACAGCGCACACGGCTTTGGCATCAAAGCATCCTTTCCTAAACTAAATGGAGGTCACGCTCTTCTGCGAGTTTTGTTCAGCACTTCATGCAATGGCAGGGCGGTGGGCTATTTTGGTTGCCCAGATGCTATCATAGTGAAAAATAGATAGCAATAGTCATTTTAAATGGAAATTGTTGGAGATTAGTTTGTAAAATCTGACCACAATCTTGCCAAAAAAACCCAAAACCCCAACGCTTAAATTCCAGTTTGTTGCTCACGGATCCATAAAGAAGTCATCTGCATTGTAAAACAGGAGT
The DNA here is from genome assembly GCA_013399095.1 of Psophia crepitans. Lineage (NCBI taxonomy): Eukaryota > Metazoa > Chordata > Aves > Gruiformes > Psophiidae > Psophia > Psophia crepitans. The sequence goes on from VWZZ01000016.1 coordinate 958,362, forward strand.
TAACGCACAGTGTTAGTGTTTGCTGCTGGCTTTAATCACGTTAAGGAAGTGATGTCTTTCAAGACCACTTGTCACTTCCTCTGCATGACCAAAGGTATTGTGTCTTCTGTTAAAACACTGTGAATCCTGTATTGGAATGGGATTGTATTCTGAAATGGCACATCTTATGTGGAAAGGGTGTGGGACCCCACTGCTGGTCTGTTCTGGTACCAGACTGTTACTGGAGCTCAGGCCTGATATGCTGGAGAATGGCTGGAAGCCTCTGACTCTTCACCCTTCTCCCATCCCTGGCACCTGGAACCGAGCCCACCTCCCCCATAATGCTCCTACAGTTACTGGGTGACTTGCCTTTCCTCGAACTGCTCCGTGAGGAAGAAATAGAAATCCATGTTATTACTGGTCTGCAGAATCCTTGTCATCTCATTCTGAAGTATTCTTCTTGATGTATCCCAAGGGCCGAGGCAGGTAAAATGAGGCCAAAAATCCCCATCAGGCCCATCTGTCCCACATGTGTTTTCATTCCCACACTAAAGAAAGCTCAGTCTATTTCCTGGTGCACTTTCTGCTTCTTCTCAGTGTGGCTGAAAATTAAATTAGTCACTTTACTCCACCACAAGTATGTGATCTGGTTACAGTACTGGCTCGTGTTTACTTTAGCAGGCAAATCACAGAGACACTCTAATCCTTTAGTGCTTCCATCAACATTTTTCATGTCAGAGAAAAAAATGAATCTACAGGCTTTTTTAATGGGTAAATATATACAGTGCACAACATGTGCTGTTCCAAAAGTTTGAGCGCCATATGACTGATAGATAATACTGTTCTTTTCCTGTTCCAGTTCTGTACTATGAAAAACTAAATAAACGTTTGAAAGAGAAGCGTGCCTATTTTTAACGCCGTAGCGTGGAGTCACCCCAGTCTCCACTAAAATTCGCTTTCTGTGTGTACCTAAGCTGTCTTTGTCCGACAAAGTACTTGCACTTCTGTTTGTCTGTGACTTCCGAATAATTCAAGCGTACTTCACATCTCAATATTTGCCAAAACTACAGAGCAGATGAATAGGTCTGAGATGATTATCGGAGTTCATCGGAAAGGGACTGTGTTCTCCTTTTCAATTTGCGGAGAACAGCTTGCTAGATGTGGAGGAGAACATCTTTTCCAGAATATTTCCAGAATATTGGCCATTAAGAAAAGAATCCTGGTCAAAATCGGAAGAAAATTAAACGTGAATGATGCTGGGGAACTATAGCACAGGTCAATCAAACCATATTTGCCTTTTAAATGTGTTTAACTATACTTACCTTACATCTCTAAAAGAAATACCGCTTTGATATTTGTTTTTCATGTCATAATAAAACAGTGAGGCAATTTAGATTATTTTTTTTCCTGACAAAATTTAGAAATAAGACATTTAGCAGAAGCTCTCATCATTTTGGCAGCCTTTCATATGTATAATATATAACTTTTCTTTCTCAGAATTTTGCACTGAAAATTTCTAGACAGTGACTTTTGTTTTGCAAATGCAGATGTGGTAGTTTAACCCTAGCTAACAACTAAGCACCACCCAGTCGCTTGCTCCAGCAAAGCAAACCAAGGAATTCCTTCCTCCCTCCCCACTGCAGGCAGGTGCTCAGCCATCCCCAGGAAAGCAGGGCTCCATCACACTCCATTCCCTGATGGAAATTGTTGCTTTTTCCTCTATTTTCTTCCTGTGCTCTGTGCATCTGCTGATGAAGAGCAAACTGAAAACTGGTTTTATTACAGTGCAAACTCACAATTAGTAAGAAAAGCACATTCTGGGAAACAGAAGAATCAATGCTACCTATAAAACAGGCTGCCTTCAATAATGTCGGTAGTTGTGCCACACGTATGAAATTGAAATTAATCCCACTTAATGTAATTCAGGTGAAATATTGTCTTCTTAAAGCCATGCGACATTTTTATTGCTACACATTCTTCTCTTTCTACTATCCTTTTGGCCCTTTGGAACTGTTAAGAATGAGCCAAAGATGCCTACTGTCCTTGCTTCCCTTACCTTTCCTCAAAATCATCAAATGAGCTTTAAAATGGAGGGAGTAATAGTTGGCTGTGACTTGTGTATATGGTTTGGATTCAGCAGTAATATTGCCATTCTCTGTGGCAAAGTCCTGCCAGCCTTACTAATGCTGTAATTGATTTAATTCTACAGGAAGCCAAATTATCTGCAGGAGCACTTGGAAGGAGCCTGCTGTGCTTTGCTCTGTGCCGTGTGCCAAATCTGGGACCATATATGTCCCAGGGGAAGACAGCTATCAGGAACTGTCAGTAAAAACAAAATAACACCTTTTCCATGTTGTGTTTCTGAAGTGGTTTCTTTATACCTATATCCACTGGGAGAGAGGAGATTTATTATAAACCAGGCAGTCTTCTCTGGCTGCACACGGAGAGCGTTGTAGCACCCCAGAACAAAGTAGAGATTTATATGATGAATATTCTCTACAGGAGCAGGCTGAGCTGGGACAGCTTGTGAAGGCCACCACCAAAGCCTAAGGCGGATGGAGGGCCACAAAGTTGATGCCAGGGCTGGAGCACCTCTCCTATGAGGCAGGCTGAGGGAGCTGGGCTTGTTCAGCCTGGAGAAGAGAAGGGTCTGGGGAGACCTAATCGTGGCCTTCCAGTGCCTGCAGGGGCTGCAGGAAAGCTGGAGAGGGGCTGGTTATTGGGGAGTGCAGTGACAGGACAAGGGGGGATGGATATAAATTAAAATAGGGGGGATTTATTTTGGTCGTTAGGAAGAAATTCTGTATTGTGAGGATGGTGAGGCACTGGAACAGGTTGCCCAGAGAAACTGTTGAGGCCCCATCCCTGGCAGTGTCCAAGGCCAGATTGGATGGGGCTTTGGGCAATCTGGTCTAGTGTAGGGTGTCCCTGCCCATGGCAGGGGGTTGGAACTAGATGATCTTTGTGGTCCCTTCCAACCCAACCCATTCTATGATGCTATGATTTTGGGTACCCCTGCAAGAAGTATTTGCTTAATCAGAAGTTAATACAATGACATGTAGGATGTACGCAGCCGATGCCCAGTTGAAAACAGCTGGTAGCAATATGTTTGCAGAACCCAGTAATATGCCTCCAGTGGGCCAGATTCTGCTGTCAGCATGCCTCTTGTGAGGTCCACGGAATGAGCTTTGTTGATACTTGTGTGATTGCTGCTGGATCCGGGCCCACGAAAGGCATACTGGATGTAGTTAGAGAAGGGACTGGTTGGAGATTTTCTCATGAAATGGGTTTCCGTTGGAAATTTTCAGCTTCTCAAAATCCAAACTTTCCGTGGGAACACATGTACCACATGCAACAAAAATGGCATTCCTGGTCACAGTGGGAGAAAGGGGAAACAAAGAAAAACAAAGAAAGGAGAGAAAAAAATTCTTCAGTACCCCAGAATTATGAATGCTAATGGTACTTACATGAGATGCTGAAGTCCTGTTCCAGTAGTTATTTCAATGCAAAGAGAAATAACAGATAGGATGCTGTGGTGTATTTTGAGTATTCAACAGATGTAGGCGAGGCTCTAGTCTCTTGATCAAACAGAAAAAAGAGTTTTCTCTTGATTATATTAATGTTTCTGTATCATCTTCTCCTCATTGCACATTTTTTTTCAGAAGCATATCAAACTGTCTTTGTAGGTTTAGCCAGGCATGAAGCGGTAATAGGAGTGCTGGTATGTATTTTTTGAGCTTAATTAACAGTTATAAGAAACTTCAAAATTCCTGGCAAGATTTTTTTTAGTGCAAGTAGATATTTTCTTGTTCAGACTAGAGCCTGACATCTTGGAGTAGTTTGGTAGAGGCATTGCCCATTAATAGCAAAGTCATAAAATCATAGAATCCCTAAGGTTGGAAAGGACCTCCAAGATCATCAAGTCCAACCATCAACCTAACACCACCATGCCTACTAGATCATGTCCTGGAGTGCCACGTCTACACATTTTTTGAATGTCTCCAGGGACAGTGATTCAACCACCTCTCTGGGCAAGTCATTGCAGACGTGAGTTTTAGCAGATAATGTTGTTGTGAAGGTGGAATGTGATACCACCAAGCACTTGGTCAGTGATTTCAAAGACTAAGGATCTTGCATTTAAGAGGAGAAAACTCTTTGTATTCTGTCTCTCCCACTTCATGTACCTTTTAGTGGAAGTTGGCCCCCCTACTTATTTAGGAGCAGGGAGAACGACTAGCACTTTAGAGAGACAGGAAGAAAAATTACTGAATAACAGGTGCTATCACCTACAGCACTTTGGCGTTCTAAAATCCTAGCTCTCAAGTCTGCATATGGTTTGATCAAGTTTGAATTATATATGACAAACCCCCACTTCGTATTTTCCAAATGGTGTGAAGTGGTTTATTTAGACTAGCTTTCATGGATGTTTAATGCCCAAGGCCACAAAGGTATGTAGGAACTTAATTCCTATCAAGCTGTTTAACTCCTAGAATTAGAAGACTTTGTATCTTTAAGTACTTGCAGGTTTGGATTTAACTTCCTTAGTCTTGATTAATCCCTACTTAAAATATTAGGTGATTTGGTTACAACACACACAATGTGGAAGAGGAATGAAAAGAACGCAGGTTCTACATGCAAAAACACCCACGCATTACCACCTGCAGCTATTAATTTAGGACAACAGGGCTTAAATTGCTTGAAACCAGGGCTCCCCTTAGTGAGGTGAGCATGCCCGCATCAGCTGCGTATCTAAGAGACAGAATGAGCAATTTCTGAAAGGTATTTAAAAGTTACTAGATACTGTATAATGCCAAAACCAAACTGTTTTGAGGAATACTCATAGCTCAAAAAAGGCCATCTGGTGGCAGAGCTCCCCAGGGTTTTAAAAATAGCATGCCTCGTTCGCAGACACAGTTCCTTACGCATTCACATGCTGATTAACCGACTGATTTGTTACGCATTTAATTCTGACAGCTGCTTAGCAAAATTGAAGTGTGTGCATTAAGCACTCATAAAAACACTTATGGACATTATTGTACATCACACACTGTATGCGCCAGGCAAAAAAAATAACATAACTGGATTGTTATTGTCTCCAAGCAAGAAGTATTATTAGCACAACTGGAACATCTCCAGTTCTCTAGCCAATCACACTCAGTTCCCACTGCTAATAGGGTCTTGCTCATTTTAGAATCCAGAAGCAAGACATATCACCATGACGAGAGCACACACATAGGTCTACACGCTGAGAGAGTGGCTTGGCTATGTAAATGCCAGATATCAAATCCTTACTATCCCAGCAAGAATTGCTAGGAAGTCTTCATCATTCTTGGGTAGATATAACAGAATAACAGCAGTAAGCAAGACTGTCTTGATGATATTATCCTCCTCAATACACATTGTTGTGAAATCTCAGAGCACTATTTAGCAAGATTTAAACAATTCTTTCTTCTGAAGTATGGGCTTACTTTCACAGAGGCCATTGGAGTAGGACATGAGAGGTTCCTAAGCTGCAGACTGACTTTGTGCCTGGCTTTGCAGCATCACTGAGGCCTGCTCTTGCTTTCATGGCCTCTTGTAGGATCTGGCAGTGAGGGGGAACATCCATTAATGAGTGAGTAAAGGTCATCACGCTCTTCTAGGCAGCTTGGCTACATGCATCTTGAGTGCATTCACATCTGTTACATGTGAGAATCCTGTTAGAAGATTTCAGAGTGCAGAATTTCTGACTTTGGAGCTGTACTTCTTTGTATGATCCTGGAAATCCCACCCAAATCTACCTGCTTGACATCACTTAAAAGCACAGGCTACCCCACTTTTCATTCCGAACAGCCAGAGGCCAGCTGGGCATAGGGTGAAATGTCCTTCAGCTCTGTGCTTTACGGATGAGGGTACTTCAGTGCATGAGGCACTCAACAGTTTTGCCTGGAGCTGAAGAATCAGTCTGAAAAAACCTCTCCTCTTCAGTCAAAGACAGCAAGGTCAGAACAGGGGGTTATTGCAATCTTTCAAACAACCGAGGTCAAAAAACTAGCACTCGGGATAGTTAACACGACTGCTTGCACTGCGGTCACAAGTGATTGCTGCCACGTTTGGGTCCACACCACACGGTTCCTAGCTTTTCATTGTCTTGAGCTGCCATAAACTGGTAGTATGTATCACAGGAAGACACATTAATGGGATAAACCTTTTCAGTGGGAATTTGAGAAAGTTACATGTACAAACTCAGAGGATCAGTATTATTTTAACAAACAGCTTTTTTATAGTATTGGTCTGCTTTTCCTTCTTTCTCCTCCTCTTCTGCCATCTGTCTCAGTATGTTTAGTTATAATTTGTACTGGACAGTAAACCCATGCTGAAGGATGATACGGAGAGTTCTTTTATTACATGGCACAGCAATAACCATGATTGAGGAATTGCTGTCTCCAAATGCAGACTGAAAATAATATCAACAGCCACCACACTGATGTCTTTCCTTCTCTTACAGCCCTTTGCAGCCTCCAAAAAGGCTACATGATTTTCTTCATTAGCAGTCTCTAAATTTCTTTTATTTCTTAACCCCTTGTATTTGGTGGTATGATGAGGAATTTGTGTGATATGATGAGGAATTTCGTCCTGTCACAGGATTCTCTTCTTTTTTGCCATTATATAGCAGTAAATAAGTCATACCATCAAATGTGCAAATGCTTTAGACAAAATATTAATTTATACTGCATTGTTCCTGAAAGTCAGTTAAAATGTCAATGGTCAGCAGGTTAGCTAAAAGGAATTCCAGGAGCGTTTTGAAGGTGTTAGTCTTGAGAATATTGGACACTGCCTCATTTTCCCTGATTCAATCACACAATAGAAAATCACACGTCAATCAGCGAACAACATTGTTGACAGTTCCCCGTTAGAGCAGTTACAATACACTGGGAGAATAATAAACTGTGGTTAATAAAATAGAGTTCAGACATAAGCATAATTATAGTTCAAAAGACAAAATTCTCCATTCTTACTGACTGTCATTTAGGAAGAGCCAAACTGTAAGGCTGTGTTTCAATTATCCCTCGGTGCCGATGAGAGAGGAAATAAATAAGACTTTATCGTAGCAATGCAGAAAAACAGCATCATCCATCCCACTGAAACTACTGCTGCGAAAGATGAGCCAGACACTGAATGATGCACAGCCTGATGTAGGAAACCCCGGCAGGGGAGCCGACCTGGATTTTGGGAAATAGCAAAGTGAGGTGCTCCTGGCCATTCCTCTGTAATTACTCCATGTTTCTAGGATGTTTTGGTTCTCATTCTCCCATATTTACCTGGGTTGAGGGCAGCAAGGTGAGAAGTTCTGCTTTATCCAGGTTAAAAATATCAATCTCAACCTGTTCAGTGAAACAATATCAGTATGTTCGTTCTAGGAAACCCAGCAGATCGCAAGATACACACCTCTCAACCTCAAACCAGTCTATATATGGAAGCCTAGCAATAATTTTCTTTCCACCCATGGCTGAGTCTAAGTGACTAACACTCAGCAGGCTGTTGAACAAAGGACACCAAAAGCATCCTTAGAGTACCTGGAAGTTTTGACTTCTTCCATCACTTCAAATCCAGCACTCAGTTTTGTTTTCCCTTTTACTCTGTTGTTTCCCCAGGCTCAAGTTAAAGCTCTGAGTCACACACTCACTGAATTTCAATTAGAGCCGGGACAGGAGGGATTTGGGAATTCATTTCGTAAGGTAGCAGATGCTTTCAGCTAAAGGTCTGGGCAAGCTGGAACAGATGCCAGCCTGTTCACGGAGCTGATAGCATGCTGGCACAAAGCTAGCATTAGGCGAATGTTCCCACCTTCACAGACAGTCATGCTAAGTGAAATCTCATCCTACTGAAGCCTATGGGAATTTTGCCATGGACTTCTGTGAAGTCATGTTTCTTTTTCCATGGCACTCTGGAGCTTAATCATGAGTCCTCCTTTGCATAAAGAGTTCACTCAATCCATTAGCTTTCTATGGACATTTTATTTAATATAGCAAATGCAGCCAAATATTTATGATGATTTTGCAATGGTAATTGCGTAGACTGTTCCTCTGTGGCTTAGGAATATGTGCCAAAATATCATTACTGTTAATTAATCAAGTCTATTTTGAGCCAACAACTTCTCCCACTGAAATCGATTGCATACATTGCAATGGATTCAGGTTCTTTATAATTTGGCCGCCTTTACTGCTAAAGTCTGTATTTCTTTTGTTTCATTAAGCAAGGTTTCCTTTCCAGCAATTCCTAAGATCTCTGCTTTCTTTTAGCAAGTTTTATCAGATCAGCTACAGAAGTCTGAGGCTTAGTTCAGTAAAGCAGCATGGGATGATTTTGTGTATCAGATCTAAGGGGTTTCCATAACGTACCAGCCAGAATCGAGTTTTGTTTCACCCATTTTGAACTTGCAAAGAAAAGACGCAGACATCAAAAAGAACGGAATACGCTACACGCTTAGGCACCACTCAGTAAAAGAGTTAGGTCTGTTCCTGAATTTGGATAGACTTCAAGGTATAAATACAGACACTTTGCTCCTTGGAGGTCTTTGAGTTGTTACTGACTGTTTTGGTCAAAAGCTGTCAGCGTCCCTTCTGAAGAGTTTTATTTAAGTCTTGTGAGTGCCACACCATGCCTCATTTGTAGACAATCAGAGCATTTGTAATCTCAAAACTCTGCCAACACAGCTCTTCTTCACATATACTAGAATAGCACAGAGAGACCTGGAGAGGTTGGATCCTAGAGGTCTCTTCCAACCTTAATGATTCTATGACAAATGAGGAAATTGTAGATTTGTTTGAAATTTTTTTCATTACAAACATTAACTGCCCTAGTTCAGGATACAGTTGTTAAGAGGATATTAGAAAATCTAGGCAGACACTGTGGTGTTTTCTGGCGTGAGATGGCATCTGGTCAAGCCATGCACAAGCCTCACAACAGCTGATCAGAAACAGACCCAAGAAAAGCTGCACAAATCCCATTTCTATGTATAGATATGTTAAAATTGAAACACAGAGTAATTTGTTTCCCACCCTTTGTGTGCGTCTTCTCAGGGCAGAATTCGCCCTTGCTGCAGATAGATGATGCAGCAGTGAGGCAAGTCCAAGGACTCACTTTGAAGAGTGAAGCCCAGAGCACTTCTGTTGGTCTCTAGTATAGTGGTGAATTTAATCTGCAGCAAGTCCGCAGGACTTTACGAACTGCCAGTACACTGTCCAAACCTGCAACAGCTAGAACGTATAGCACAGGGGAAGCCATGGTATATCCTATTACGGGAGGAAAATAAGTCTTTTCCTAAGCTCTTGAGTTTTGAGCTTCAGTTGATAGTTTTGTTTATTAAAAAAAAAAAAATACAAAACAAAACAAAAAACAACAAGCCCTCAAGATTTTAATACAGAATGTTTACCTCTCAAAATGCCAGCTTGTTTTCCCTCAATCCCACTAAATGGCCTTGGTGATCTTTTGTGAGGAGGCATACAGTTATCCTCTGAAGTACTCCGATGAATACTTTTTTCTCCTTCCTAGACCAGAATTAGCTACTGCATTCTTATAGTTCTCTTACATGTCAATTCTTAGATGACTGACTTGATTATTCATCTGTTGGAGCTTTAGCATTGTATAAGCGGGCCATTGCCGTTTGTGTGCTTTCCTTATATGTCAGAGTACAGGAAAGGAAACGGTAGAAAATTCTCAGCTATGTTTGGACAGCACGCGTCAACAGTTCGGTGCCGACTGAAGTTTGCTGTCCTCTGCTACATCTACTGCTAAACCACCCAGTGAAATCGTTTAAGCCATCCCAACTAGTTCTATTTTAGTTTTTAATACTGGTGTGCCATTTTCAGCTTTTTATGTTCTTTTACTTCCCCTAAATCTGCTAATAACTTTTAACCTTTTCCTACAAACAACAGTGCTGAAGATTCCAAGAGCAGCCAACTCTTCAGGCAGCGGCAGGGTTGAGTACACATCCTTCCTCTAAAACAAGCACAGGAAGCAGCCTGCAAGGTTAACGTTTTAGTCAAAGATGGACGAGAGCACCTTGTTTTAACCCACCATCACTTGGTTCATAGAAAGGAGGCACTGGAATTTGCAAGATACCCATTCCGTTTACAAGAGCTAGAGAAATTGAGGTTATTTGCACTCTGGTCTCACTCTGGCCTTGCTAAAAATATTCTGCTGTGCAAAGTCAGTTTTAAAGAAGCATCTAATTTTTGGTGATACACAGGAGAATCCCACTGGCCATTTTAAGTGCAAGCAATTTAGATATGAAATCCTGCACTTGATGGGAATGAAGCAGAAGGTATAAGCTGCAGTGTTTGTGCAGTATATTTTTCAAAACCAGAGCTCAAATTGTGATGGAAAGAGGCTCGATCAGACCTCATGAGAATAGTTGGCAAGCTTTCCATCATCTCTCGTATGCTGAGAATCAAACACTATGTCTTCAAAATTATTATTGACTACCAGATCTGCTTCTAATATCCTGCAGTGACGATTGTTTAGAGCCCTGCAGTAATTGGAGCACTGCTACTGCAATTGTTATGCAGTTATTTTCATTACAGTATAATCCAGAGACACCAAATTAAATCAGGGTCCATTGCTAGGTCTTATCAGAAAAACACAAGAATCCTGTCGAAGAGCTTATAACTAAAAGGACTTTTCAGTCTTTGCAATACACATCATTAGTGTGGGACAGATATCTAAAGGAAGGTAAGTAGCAGATGGCTATTTACAAAGGTTTCTCTAAGACACAGTCGCAAAAAGCCTGTGTTTTACAGTATTTGTTTATTCCAAGTACTTTAAGCCTTACAGATTGGATAAATTTAAGAATAACAATTGTCTTGGGTCCACTGGCCCTTTTCCTGCAGAAATAGGGACTTAGAGGGTCTATGAGAATACAATTATCTGACAGCTATCACGTGCTTTGGTAGAAGGGGGTTAAAGGTGTAACAGTTCTCACCTCTCCATCCCACTGCTGTCCTGGAGCCTGGCAGTGTTGCACTGGACAGCAATATTCTTAGATGGGACAGAGGAGTTATTTTTCTCTAACAGAAAGAAAAATGAGGATTTTTATTATTTTTTTTTTTAAACCAAGAATTTTAACCTCCTTAGGCAGGAGATTTGAGGACTAAAAGATATCAAGCTGAATAAATGTAAAGGATATTGATACTTCACGTTGATGGAAGAAACGGGCAGTGGTTCAGTACACTGACACTGATTTATTCCTTACCTCATTTCATTGACACGTGTGTAACTAAACAAATTTTCCCAGCAGGCAGAGAAGAGATTTCTCACTGTCAGGGCTGAGCAGATTGGCTCAATCACTGTCAACAAAATTGTTTCGTTAATGCAATGATGTGAAAATTTTTCCACAACCTACTCCTAACTCGATAGCTATGAGCTAGGACCAGGAGCGCTGTTACGTGGGTAGTCTGTGCTTGCCTCTAGCCACCCTCTAGTGACTGAAATCTTTAAGACGGTACAAACTAACAGCTCAATCTTTTACTGCAGATGTAAAGCCTCGTTCTTGAAGAGGTCCAAGGTTAAATCCCTGCTAAAAAAAACCAAACCTGCTGCACAGAGACATGGAAAATCTCACATGTATTAAAAGAATAGCTGACCTCTTCCAGCATAGGTAATGTGGTTGTCAGGTGTCTTGTATTCACATTTCCTAAAGGATTCAAGTGTCCTTGCTCAAATGACCTGGAATTGAACCGGGAGATCTGTTCACAGGGAAAAAAAAATCCGCATTGGTAGGTGGACACGTTGCATTAGCATGGCCTTGGTGTGCTTTTCTCAGTCCTCCGCATACATAACAAGGACAAATCATTTAATTGCAATGCTCTTCCTTTGTCCAGCTGTATAACACGGAAAAGGCGACACACCTTGAGCACTGAGTGATCTGCTTGTGGGGAACAGGTGGGTCTATGGAGCTCCTTTATGTCTTTTCAAATGACTGTGTACAGACGTTGATTTTCAGGAATGTAACTGCTTTGATATTACATATTCATAACCCATTCCCTGAATAAGTCAGCCCTGGCAATTGGCTGGTCACAAACGATTTACTACAGCCATTGCTTTAAGGCCTTGCTGTTCATATCACACACTTCAGCTCGAAGATCTTCGCGAATTGTTTCTGTTGCCTGGATGACCCACGTCCTCACGATGATTACCACAATGTAGAAAAACATTCTATATTTAACACTCTCTCTTTCTTTTTCCTTTTTACCGTCTGTCTTGGCAAAACACTTGTGCAAATATATTTGGAAAGCAAATAAAAGCTACTACCACTGCCATCCAGCATACCGGCATTTTTCTCCATCGGTTGTTGCTAATGTATTAATTTTCTTTAGTGTTCACATCGTACACACTACTAGCCTCCAAAAAGCATCACACATCTAGGTACCACAGATTGAGACAGAGGTGGTAGGCTTATGTGGGGGGGGGGGAATTAAATAAACAAATAAATAAATAAAATAACTCAAACTAGTAGGGAAAATAGGGCAGGGGATGTATTTGGAGCCTGGGGTGGTGTACTTGCAAAAGAAAGGGGTCATCAGAGGTGTTTAAAGCCTTCAGATGAACAGGGATCAGGCCCTTGTATGCCCAGGTGTTCTTCAAAATCCCATCTTCAAAAAGATGCTGATCTATGTCTTTGAAAGCCTCCATCGCTCTATTGCCAGTTAAGCATCTAACCGTAAAACTGAGTTTTAGTGCACAGTGCACCTGCTTGCTCCCCGTGGCTGTTTTTGCACGCTGCACCTCCTGGGGAAGGAGATCTGGTTTCCAGTCTGACTCCTGCCTGTCATCCCATCCCCTGGGAGGAAAAAACTCTCTTCCCACAGCAGTGCACTCCAGCTATTTCGTGCCTTCACGATGAAGTGGATCCAAATATCTAAAACAGAACTGTTTGCAAAACCAGGTTTAAAGCATGGCTATGCAACCAGATGAATCAACACAACTGAGAGAGTGTTGTGGAAATGACAATAACTGTGCAACTGGGAACGGGGGAATCTCTGAAAGTGTATTTGCTGCAGAACGAAGAGAAATGTGCAACCAGTCCTACAAGCTTAGAGGTGCTTTGCACCCATGATGTTGAGTTCTTTTGAAGTAAATGTTCCCTTATATTTATAAAGCACCTCTCACCCAGAGAACAGAAAGTACAAGGAATTACTATTAAATCTTATATTTCAACGCCAAAGGATTCCTAGATTATACCAAATTATTTTCACATTTCAGTAATTTATTGAAGAAGTTAGTTCTTGAAGATTTTACTGTCAAGCAGCCAGCAGGACTCATAATTAATCTACAGTTCCCTTGATGCCAAAACAGCCAGGGGAACGGGTGTGTTACATATATTTTTCCTCTTGTTTCATGGTAAATAACATCGCTGACATCCTTGTAAGCACTTAGATCTGGCCGAGTAAAGTAATATTCTGGAAATTCAGCAAGGAAAGCTCTGCCTACAAAGGCACTGCAGCCCTGCTCTATCAGAAAAGGGAGCATGAAATTGTTAAAAACCCTGCAAATCACAAAAATAGAAATAGTGAAGATTGCCCATAGTCTCTTGGCTCCAGTGAGTGTCCTGTGATGCCAAAGACTTGTCATCAGAACCAGCAACAGAACATGGGAAGAGCACGCTGCTCCCCTGCTCTTGCTGCTGCTCAAACTCCCGCTGCTTGTGTCACTAACTTCTCCTGGGAATTTCTACAGATAAGAAATGCTTTCATGCTGCTGACACAGAGTTCATGAAAGTAAAATAAAATACCTATTGGTGATATAAAGAGTAGATTTCCTACACATGAGAAATTGCATGCCAGTGGGTGTTCTCTTTAAGAATCACAGCTGAATATGGTGAAATATTTCAGAAAGGGATTAGTAAATATTTTCAGTTCTCATGTTCATGGAATCACGGGAGCCAGTGTCTAAAACACTGGGACAACTGCTAGACAGTTTATTTTTCTTGTTCCCTTTATGCTTTGTTTTTTGTGAGAATATTTGCACAACCCCCACCTGAAATGGCCTTTAACAACCAAGTTTATTTTTCCAGTTCCATCATTTGTCACCAACGCCTTGATTTATTTCTTATTCTACAACAACAAAATTACCAAAACTCCACCACAGTCAATGGCTGTTCACCAACGCAGCACAAGCAGAACTGAGATCAGAACTGTATTTTAAAGACCTCACACAGCAGTTGCTGAAGGCAATAGGAAAAGATGTTAACTTTAGCATGTTTCCGGTCAGACTTAAAAAAAAAGGCAAATTAGGCCTGCCTAGAAGGGGTTGGAGGCGGCCAGAAAAGCAACGCACTGCAGTCTACGGCAGAACAAAACGGGCTATTAGATCAGAATGGATGAGCAACCTTCGTCTGAAAGAGTGGGGGAAAAGAGAGTTGACTTCTTTTTCTATCTGTCCCAATGTACTCTGTCCCTCCGTGCAGCTCTTCCACTTCTTATATTAAAACCTTCTAAGACACTGTACAATGAAGAGGGGCTGGTTCTCATGCTCGCAAAATTAAAGAACCATAAAGTACGTCCATGTCTACTTAAACCTCTTCCTACTAAAAACGCTTTGGTGTAACACAAATATCTCTTCAATAGCTCTTTCTCCTGCTCTTTAAAGCAAAGGTCTCTTCCATTCTTTCATCTCATACAGTCCCCGACAGTAGACTCTCAACACTATTTCATTCAAAGCAATTCTGCTCAGGGGCTTGAGAGAAACAGAGTGCAAAGAACTTCGGGAACAGTTTACAACTTAGATATATTAATGGGCCATGCAGTGATGTAGTTTGTGAAATATTAGAGACTAAAATAACTCCTAAGATTGTCTTTTGTGATGCCTTAAAGTTACTTTGCCATAAACATATGCCTCCTCAAATACTACTGGAATAGATTACTGCTGGCACTCTCTTACTGTCTGTAAAGTTTGTGGGTTTTGCAGAGAGAAGAGTTTCCATTTTTTTTCTTTGCAGCTGTAAGGATTTCTTAACGTTGTTTAATACAAGTCTGTAGATAAATTATTCCATGTGTAAGTTCAGTCTTCCTCTATTTAAGCCTTGACTCTTAGAAGATGACAGAAACCTCTTAGACTCACACCAAAGTATAGAGGTAGAAGAATGGAGTGAGATAACCAACTAGTTTTGAACCTTCTAATGGATTTCTCAAGCTTTCATATTCATCTAGTTGTCAATTTCTTCTAAACAACAAGAAAAATTTCCCTATCAGTTTTCTGTATCAGGCAGTGCATTTTCCAGACACTGCAATTCCCAAAGATCAATGGGAATAAACTGCAAATTAATTGGTTCTATTATTGTTCTAGAAATAGGCTTCAGACATCTCTCCAGAATAGGGCAAGCTGTAGGTTGTCTCAGAGAAGATCATTAAAGCATCTTCATATGTTTACATTGAGACCTGCCAAATAATTTGTAGAAGGGAAAAAATGTTGCATATGCTCTAGGAGGGATAGAGTGGTAAAATAACCTATTCTTGAAGAGCTGTGCAGAGATGCAGATGGAAGTGATTAAGTGAGTCACATCAACAGCTTTTCCCACATTTACAGATATTGCTAACATTATATAGAAAAAAGAGGGTGGAACGCCTACTACTCCAGACCATCCAGAAAACTGGGCAATATAATGGGAACCTGCGTTAACTTTTCTTCTGTCTTGTCTATTTTAGGTTTGAGTCTCACCAGAGTGAGAAGTCCTTATCATTTGTCATTAAAATATCTAATGCAAAGACAGTACCTCTCAAATAACGGTATATTACGAATCTCTGCAGGTCACTGTCCTGTCAAGACTGTCTCTCTCTGCAAGATATCTTTCTGCCTCTCTGCCTCCAAAGAAAACCTCTTTGTTGGTTTTGTGTACCCTTAGGGTGACAGTATTGGCTCTGGAAAAGCTCAGAGGATGTGAATGAATCATTCAGTCTCTACAGCTTGTGGCTCTGCTAGTGTATTAGAATCTAACCCTCACAGGTCACACTTCTAATCTAGCACAACCAGCTGTTCACAGCATGGTGTTAGCTGATCAGTACTGAGTGACCCAGGAGAGCTGTGGCCATTCAGGACTTTACACAGTGGTTGGAAGTGTCTGCTGGTCCCATATGAACCAGCATGAAAGCTCCTCCTATAAATAATATAGACAAGCATCGTTACGTCTCATTGTTAGCAGCAGCAAAATAAATGAGCAGCTCCATCTTGATTTTAGCATCTGCTCATATAACCAGAAGAACTGGGAGGTTCCAGAGTACTCCAGAGGATCTAGAGGAGCAACATACTGTGGAAATTACAGTGTGATGCTGGGGGTGAAGTTTAATCTCCTTCCTGCTTTGCTGCAGAAGGCTTGCGGTTGTACTCTGGTTTCTGAGCAATTCCTCCACCATCAGGAGGTTACCTGTTTCCCACATCAAGACCCAGCCTCTATCATTTCTGTTATTAACGGCTGATAACCCCTTCTTACACTTGTGGTTTCAGCAACATCTTGCA
Source organism: Psophia crepitans (assembly GCA_013399095.1). NCBI lineage: Eukaryota > Metazoa > Chordata > Aves > Gruiformes > Psophiidae > Psophia > Psophia crepitans. Next base: position 974,832 of record VWZZ01000016.1, read on the forward strand.
CTGCGCTGTGTTTACTAGCCTATAACAAATCAACACCGATGGATGTACCAGTTGTCAGGTTTATAAGAAGAATTCATTGCTATTTTTAAATGAGATTAAAATTTAACATTTAGATCATGTAAATGAAATTGAACCTTTGTTTTTATTTACACTGTATATGAATGAGTGTATGCATAGCTTGCCATTAAGTAAATTACCAATAAAAGAAGAGGGGTTTTACAATTACAATTTAAAACAGCCACTAATGTACATTTAGGTATAGTTGCCTCACTGATTTGCCTTAATTTCAAAGGAGAAGTCTACGTACAGACACCAATGGTGGACAATTATTCAAATGCACTCATAAGTACTAAGAATAAAATAAAAGCTCATCTGACTGCAAGTAGCAATTAAATGAAATTACATTTTTCAGAAATATTGAAAAACTTTTGTTAAAGGTCAAATCATTTGCTAAAGACTTCTTTTATGATTAAATTTGAAGGAATGTAAATGTTCACTTTATGATCCCATGGCAGGGGGTTGGAACTAGACGATCCTTGTGGTCCCTTCCAACCCAAACCATTCTATGATTCTATCTTTACTTTCGACCTTCCACTGAGTGCAAATGACTGCAGTAGGATGAACAATTCACATCTTTCAGATACACTTACTTTCCAGTCACTAAGAAATAGCACAGCACTTTATGATACCAAACAGCATTGTTGGCATTTCAAGACGTTTCTTTAGCTAGCTATATTAATTGGTAAAGCATCTTTTTTACTGAAAACTAAGTTTATAATGTATTCAGATATGCCGGGTTTATAGTTAAATTCACACACGGGTACTGTGAAGATGCTACAACAGGTGCTAAAACCTTTTTAAATACTTTCCATGAGCAGTTGTCGGTAATAGAAGAGCTGTCTTCATTACAAGTGTGGATTGGAACTACTCCTGTGAGTAGAACAGGCTAAGAAATAGCTCATTTTTACTAGGAGAACACAACGGACATATCGTCACCCAGGTAGCTACACACAGTAGATACCAAGCTTATGCATAACGTGTAAGACGTGCAATTATCACTGCAGTTTGCATGTGACTGGAGGAATTGTATCTCATAAAATATTGAAGCAAAAGCTTGGAAAGCATGGAAAAAAATACTAGTTGGTTTCCTATAGAATCTCAAATTCTTTTGCTAGGGAATCAGAATAGTCGTTAACAAAATCTATGCCTTTTATCTGGTGCTTCAGGCAAGACCATTATACCCAACTAATTAGCTGAGAGAAGATGAGGCCAACAGACTTTCCTAAGAAGTTGGCATCGATGTTGCAAACTAGCTCAAGAGAGTTCGCAAAACAAGACAACATCCAGCTATCCTTTTCAATAATCTGTGTGTTACTGGAAGCTCTTTCGCTAGCACAATAAACAAGAGCAGCAGTGCCTCTTCCTACTCAGATAATGGATACAAATTTTTGAAAAAATCATTTCACGGTGGATGAACAGCCAACTTATTTGTAGCTGTGCTATCATAAAGACATTGTAAGCTGTGAATTGAAGTGAGGAGAGAAACAAATGAAAGTTCGGGCAGCTTGTGCTTCTGTATTTGTTGCTGCTTCTTTTTGTTGCCTTTTGCATGAATTTGAGAGCACACTGCAACAAATGTGCAGGTTTCTGTTTCAGTGGCCTATAAATATATACCTCAATAAAGGGCAAAGCTAATGCAGTGTGCTTCAGGTTGGTTACTGACAGGCTTAACCTTTTAGGGGTATAATTCTGTCGGCCTCTCTCTTCATCCACCCGTCTTTAAAACTCAGTGAGTGATTTTGCAAAAAGCAGGCACTTTGGATTTCAGAAATATCCTGCCCTTAACTACAACCATTTTGCAGATACAACTATACTTAAAGCTCGCCTTTGGGTAGAATTAAATAGTGAATTCTGCCTTGTGCATCCTTCGACCTCTTCCAAGGTAACAATGTTATCAAGAAACTCTGAGATAGTTGTTTGCGGTTTATCGCTGCCTAGGGAAATATTTTAATCAACATTAAATCTGGTGGGTTTCAAACCACCTTGTCTTAGGACTCCAATGAATTCACTTCATTGAATGAGTTTCATCATTAAAGCCCAGAGGGAGAACTGTTCAGGGGTTTGAGTAGCCATCCAACAGTAATATCTTTGTTTCACAAACAAATAAGGCAACAAAGGGAAAAATATCATGAACTAAATTAAATCTGTTAAATTTCTTGGCTGAATACAATCAGCTTTGGTATTCAGCTGTAAGAATTGGAATTGTTATTTATTACTTGTCTGCCTGTTAGCCCTGGTGTCTCCATACTTTTGTGCCGTACCTAATATCTTCCTTCTTGCTTGACTGCTGGAGGGTCTTCACTAAGGTCTACTGTAGACTGGAATTTAGGAATAGCAACAAAAATGGGCTATTTTCTTCTGGAGTGCTAAAACACAAGAGTTATGCTTAATACTAGGTAGTTTAAATGTCATAAGATTGTGGGATACACTTAGTCAGTATTGTCTTCTGGTCTTTGTAAGTCAAATACAACCCACCTACAATCTATTCTGCCAAAATAGGTGGCCCAGTTTAATATCTATTATTAAGAAACACTTTGAGGTTGTCTAACCTCAAGTCATTGATTATTAAACTTTTATAATCTTGAGTTTATCAGGATCATTTTATGTAGAGAAATACCAACCCTCTAATATCTGAGAGCCACTGGCTCTGTTAGCGCTGTAGGTTAGAATAGAATAGAATCA
>VWZZ01000017.1:5458-119128 GCA_013399095.1 Psophia crepitans
ATTTAATGCTGGGTTTCAATCATAGCCAGCTATCTGAAGGGAAAATGATTTTTCAGTGATATCAAACAGTACTGTTGAAGCCCAGAGTGCTTAGTAGTGCTGCAGTGTGGGCTTCCTGTGTCTGGTTGTGGGTGCCCCAATATAAGAAAGACATTGACAAGCTGGACAGAGCCCAGAAGGCTTTCCAGGTGATTGCATGGGATGTGAGGAGGTACTGGAGGAACCATGCTTCTTTGTCCCACAGAGGAGAAGGCTAAGGGCAGGCAGAGGCTGCCGAGTGTCTTCTGCTACTTAATAGAAGGTTTTGAAGGAAGTGGAGCCAGACTCTTCTCAGACATTCATAATGAAAGGGTCAGGGACAACAGACAAACTGCAAGAAGAGAAATTTTGGTCAAGGGTTAGGAAAAGAAATTTTACAGCAGAGATGGTGAGACACTGGAGCAGGGGCCCACAAGGCAGGGCATACCTACAGATTTTTGAAAAGTCATTTTCATCTAAGAAGAAAACATCTAAAGGATGTTGTAATCAACCTCAAAAAAGTAATAAATTTAAATTTACATTTCCTTTAAGTAGAATTTATTTTTAATTGATCCTTGATGAAGATCTTTAACAAAGGTAGCTGGGGAGCTAATAAAGTTTTACAGTACCTATAACAGACTACTTAAGGATTGTGTTCTGTGACTGATAGGCCCTTTCCATTTTTTCATGAGGAAATAGCCTTGGTGAGACTTTTTAATTCTGTTTGTAGAAGCCATGTTCTTCTCTCTTTTTAAAAGAATTCTAACAGCTTTTTTATTAAACTGGACTAGTAACTCTGAAACAGAATGGATTTTTTTCTATGGCTTTTGATTTTCAGTTAGGGTTATTAAGATGGTCTTTCAAAAAAGCCGGTACCATAGAAATCCTGTTGAATGCTTTCTGATAAGGACAAAATTAGACCATACTTGAAGAAATAGAGTTTATCTGAAAGATGTTTTTATATTATGTCCTAATAGGGATATTGGTCACATGTTAAAAACTTGTGGATATATTCCATGCATGCGCGAGATTCTATGCTGTTGAAATAAAATAGTAAAGAATTCAATTTCAGTATTAAAAGAATGTGATCACTTTGAAGAGTAGCAGTACACGTACACACGTGAAGAAGATGCTTTAATCATCTGAAATTGTGAGTCTACCATCATACTCCCAGACTCCCAGAGATCTTTTCTCTTTAATTCTGAACACACACACAGAGAAAAACACACATGGACTTTCAATCCACAGGGCTGTGAGATAATTTATAGCCTTCATATTAATGCTTAATTATACTTAGAGGCTGCATTGCATTTCTGTGTCAGACCACAGAAGACAAATATGTAAAATTAAAAAAAAGAGACATGAAGTCTCATCTCCAGTTGCTGTGTACAGTGTCTTGTCGTTAGACTAAATGAAATAGTGTTGATGTTGCAGAAAATTTGGGATTTTGCGTTTGGATTTTTTTGTTTGTTTGTTTGTTTTTAACTTCATTTATCAAGTGGAAAGCAATGCTGGAGTCCGATTTGTGTCCATGACAATTTTAGACCCTGTCTGGCATTTCTGGATCCCACTCTGGGTTGATAGTCTCTTGGACTCTGCATAGTGGTCTTCAATGAAACTAGAGGTTTTTGTAATGAAGATGAATCTAGCAATCATTTAAAAAACAAGGAAACAAAGTCACAAATTAGCTTAGGTCCAATAAATGTATAGTCCAATACTGAAAACTTTCAATATTGGCAATGTAAACCTGGAGAAAAAAAAAAAAAGCTAAAAAAACCCCCAACCTTCTTCCAGTCTATCAGAATGAGTTTTGTCAGTTTTGGTTGGTTAAAGAATATTAGGTTTATGACTGACTTTAGATGCTGAATACTTCAGTACTCCAGAGATACCTTTCAGATTAATTTAAAACACTTTTTGAAGCTAGAGGGTGTGGTATGTAATGGAAGGATGTCAGTTCTTGTTATGGTGATCTGGTAATGAGCATATTTTTATCCAAACTTGTAACCCAAATTTTATCCAAATTTGATGCGTTCTAAATTGATATATAACAGCTGTGCTGGGTAAGGCTGTATGCAGCTCAAGAATCTGCCTCAACGACAGCCAACAGTGAATGTTTAGAAAAGTGGAATTTGAAGAAAATTAGGTGATATTCATCCATTTTTGTTATGGCATTAAAGATATTTCAGGTATTGCCTATTTGTACAAAATGCTGTCAGTGCTTTCCTCACAATTGTTCACAGAGGAAGCCACTACCATAGTATTGTACTTGATTTGTTCTCATATTTGATTTGTTCCTGTAGCAAGACTCAGCCAGGCGTGCCTTACCCTCTCCAGCCTTTCTGCTGGTAGCTCCGTCTCTTCTCACTATAGTATAAATGAAACCTAGGTTTGTCCCTTGCTATCTTTACTGAGCTCTCCTCTTGTGAGTATCAGAGCTGGTTAGGATCATGTGTGAAATGGCACACTGGATCTAGGTCACTTCCACCCTACTGCAATATATGTAAAGGAAGGATGTATGTGTAGTGCCATGGGACACATTGCTTCTAGCAGTATTGCAGCACAGTACCTTCATTCAAAACTTACATGGAATCCTTCACTTTAACCAACGTTGCTTCTCAAATGTTTACTGTTAATATTAAAACTTGATTTAGAAGAATAAAGTATTTAACAGAATTATTTTTTAACAATCTTCCATTCTTACAGTTTAAACAGAATTTCATCATTGCCAAGTTACTGTTCAAAGAGGCAGCAACTCCTGCCATATTGATGTGACACCTTTGCAATAACAAAGCAAAAATCCACAGCAAGACCCACTGTCCTGTCCTGGGAGCCCAGCACTGGGGCCAGTCACCAGTGCTGAGTAGATGGGAAAGATCACCTCCCAGGAGGCTGCTGGCTTTCTTTGCTGGGGCACACTGCTTGGTCACAATCAGCTTGCTGTCCACCAAGACCCACAAGTCCTTTTCTACAAAACTGTAACTCCAGTTGCTTAGCTAGCTGGTGTCAGAAGTCATGAGCTTCCAGCCTTCTTCCTCATGGGACTCCCACCTAGATAATCTCAGGCTTTGCCTGCTCCTTCTTTAGTACGTCTGGAGGTTCAGGCCTGCGATGCTACAGGACCTTGGAGGAGATACATTCCCTCTTTTTCTTATCTCCTCTGATGCTGTCCAGGCTGCTGACTTTCTCTGTGGCACAGATGGTCCACAAGTGCACACTTCCTGCAAGCACTCTGAAGATCCCAACTTCCCTGTTGTCTTTGCCTCCTAGGGTGCTGGGACCAATATTGGGTTTTAGTACTGATTTGAAGAAAGGTGAAGGATGTGTTTAAGAGCCTTTACCTGAAATTTCATAGAATCATATAATGGTTTGGGTTGGAAGGGACCACAAACATTATCTAGTTCCTCCCCCCCTGCCGTGGGCAAGGACACCCTATACTAGACCAGGTTGCCCAAAACCCCATTCAACCTGGCCTTTCAAGAGTTCCCCCATCTTCTTACACTTGCTTTTTGACCGCAGGTTTAACTTTGTGTTTTGTCAGGATCAATAATAGTGAGTGCATCTTTGCAAAATTTTACTTTTTGTGATTTTGGGACTTTCTCCATTTGTTGGTCTGTGAACTTGGTTAGATGCATTGATTCTTGGTTTTCTGTCTTCAACTAATATTTCACAGATTTCAGGAAAAGTTGCCAGATTTTATTAATTTTCTGTGCAACTGGAAGCTCTGTTCATCACAATGTTGGCTACTGTGCAGTCCAAGGAGGTTTTCAAATTTGAAGACTCCTTTCTCAGAAGGGTAACTAAGTAAAAGGTTGCTGGATGAGAGGAAATGTCAGTTATTTCACCACAGTACAGAAGCCCAATGGCTGTGAGCTGAGGGGAGATCTACTGTGGCTTGAAAATACGCTTCCTCATTCATGTAAAATTAAACATCAGCAAATAGTAAATAACCTGAATTTATATTACAGCCTGTTTTCCTGTGGCATCTGGCTGAAATTAGGTTCTACTCTTCTAAATTCATTTGTTAGGGTAGCCTGCAGCTATGAGGAGAAATTAAAGTTCTTTAATGTTATTTGATGAGAAGTTCATGCCTTTAATTCCAGAAACGGGAATAGCTGACCTCTCTGTAGAGGTCAAATAATACATAATGCCAAATAATAAATCATATGAAGGATGATAATTGCTATCAGCTCCCATTTATAAATATATGTGCTCACTAATATCACTAGAATTTTTTAAATTAGAAATGCATTTTCAGTAAAGAGATTCATGGGGCATTTTATTTCCATGCATGAGAAATTAATTGGATAATTTTACAATGGCTTATAAAGATTGTTGATTGTAATGTAAGCTAAGAATTCTTGGCTTTTCTAGTGTTGAATATATTTAAAATTCCAACTATTCATTTTTGCACTCCAGTTTATACTGATAGACCTTCATGTGGATATCCACATATCTGAATACACAGCTTCTGAGAAGGCACTGTACTCCTAAGAGGCCCTTTAGCCTACTTTCCAATCAGTGTCATTTTGGAAACCTGAGTTCAAGCACATTCTTTTTAAAAGATTTTATAAATAAATAAATAAATAAATAAATAAATAAATAAATAAATCTTTCCTTCTTACAGAACAATATAAGGAAAACAATGCTTCAGGCAAATTAGGTCAACAGGGAAAGACGAGCTCTTTTTTGGGGGGTTTCAGCCATGCAGACATCACATTTGTTGTCTTACAATCAATATGATATGAATAAGGAGTAAGATGCTTGTAAATTCAGTCAGCCCATCTAAGTAAAAATTGTACTATTTGAAGTTATCTGTTCTATTTGCTTGAATACTTCAGTGCTGTTCATATTATTAAATATGTCATGTTTTTCCTACTACAGACCTCAATGATCAAAATATCAGCCTCCAAGTGTATTAAATACTGTGTTTCTTTTCATCAAGCTTTGCGGTATTTGCTTTCAGGCATACTTTGTGTATCAGTGATACCGATTGTATGTTTCCCAAATGTGAAGGAAAGTACATGTTAAAGAAAAATCAAAATGCAGTGTTCTAAAGCTTCTTTTTCCATGTGCGAGGCAGAGGGACTTCATAGTTAAAATCTGACTTTTTTTTATATATATATATTTTTATTTGACTGTCTTATAATCTAAATCATCTTTATGGATAACTTCTGTACATTGGGGCTAAGGCACCTGTTCTTTCTTTCATGGAGGAGTTTCCCGGAAGATACTGTTACTCAATCATGGCATTTAAAATTGAGATGAATATTTTTTTTCTTAAAATCCAGTTTGCAAAGTGTTTACTAACTCAGAGCAAGTTAGGCATGAAGAGGCATAATACACAGTTGTAAAAAGAATCTTTGGGCTTTGCAGATGTGAATTCAGAACTAAAGGAAATGTCAGTTGAAATCACTAATTTTCTTTTTTTCCTCTTGCCAAAGGTATATAGATAAAGGTTCAGAAGGAATACCTTTCTTCCCCTCTGCTGCATAAAGAGGAAGTGAAAGAAGCACAGAAATTGTGTTTACAGAACTCCTGTTCTGTGTAGAGGGTATTTTGAAACTCATCAGCTGTATGATTAATTTTAGGAAATTATTGCCTTTTCAGCAAAAATGTAGAAGACACCTGGGCAAGAAAATTTAATGTACTTGATGCTTACAGTGTCTGTATCTCTTCATCAACTTGTGTTTCATCAAATTTTATAAAATAGCAGTTTTCTAGTAGTGTTTCAAAAGCCTCACCACATGATCACAGGCCAGATTATAATCTCTGTAAATTGTTCCTTAGTCCTTGTATTCTCAACCTGTAGACCCTCAGCATTTAAAAACTCCCGTAATGAAAAATATAGAGGAGTAAACTGGAGTGGATGCTCCCTTGATTTTCCCTAGGCACCTCATCATTACTATTCAGTTTTGCTATTTTTACTTTTTAATTTAGATGCATTAGAAAATAGGCAATTAGAACACTGACATCCTTTCTGTAATAAAATCTAATGAGGAAAGTGTGATGATAAAATTTTACTCTTCTCTGAAACTGTGCTGTAAGTTCCAGTGTTGCAGGTGCAATGTTAAATCCAGTACAGTTTGTGAGTTTGTGGTGGCAGATGCTGCTGACTTGTCAACCTTCCTTTGCACAGCTGAAACTGTCTTTGATTTGCAGTGACTGTTGGTGAAATGGGAAACCACATGGCTTTCCACAAATATCTTATGCAATGTATATGCAAGAATGTATTTTCAGTAACACTTCTGGAGCTTGATGTGTGTGGCTTTTGCATGTGAATTAAAATCCTGAGATGTTTGCTCAGGGTTTTACATACTCATTTCAGATTATATTTTTAGACAGAGGAAATACATACTCACAAAGGGCGAATACTCAAAAAAGTTATTTTGTATATCATGCCTTTCTATGTTTTCTTTTTAAAATCATCCCTAGTGCAATATTGTCTTTCAATATTTCTAAGTAAATATTTTTTTTCCTAATTTCAACTGTTACTCCCTGATATTTTTTCAAGCAACGCTTGAATTTTTAAGACCACTTTCTTACTGCTTTATATGCATGACCTATGTCAAAAATACTATGATTACTAAGGGAATAGTGCCAGCTGATTGTTTCTTGGAATTGAATCTGCAAGGGAGCTGACACACTGCTTTTACCCACGCTCATAAAAGGAGTGGTTGTTAATGGGTTTCTGCAGCTATTGTTTTAATTTATTTTTGGAAGAAGAAAAAGTAATTTTGAAAGAAACAGGTAAATAGCTGATGCTTTAACTTTTATATGATAGTGTGGGTTTGCCTAATTCTGAGATATTGTCAGAGATGAGAGCTTTCAGCAGTAGAGGGTTCTGTGTTTGCATTACCTTGGAGTAGAAGAAAACATTGCATAAAATAGTCTCTGGATTGGTCTTGTCTGAAGTCTTTTTGAATGTCGGGCAAAGGCTATACCATGCAGAGTTAAAGGGTCTCAAATTGGACTGATTTGTCTTCATACAACCAAGACATTTTATTTTTAAATATTTCCCTTCTTTAAGTAAGAGCTGTCTGAGTGCAATAAGCATAGTGCCTTGGATTTAGGTTTTCAGTGTTCAATTATTCTGAGGCCTGTTTTTGTATTTAAAGTCTTCCCTGAGAGACATGAAAAATTAGAAGCCTGAAAGGAAAGTGCATAGGGATTTAAGTAAATTAGCAAATACCTTCTGAAAGCAGCATGTACACAAGAATGTATAACTTAAATTTTGGTATTCGGTATTTAATAACATGCTTGATTTCTAAATAAAACACTTCTTTCACTATTTTATTCTTTCCATTGCCTCCTTTTCATTAAACAGGGAAAAAAAAGCAAGAAAATTGGTATGTTTTGTGCCAAGAAGTCACGTATTCTGAAGACAGACAATCAAAAGTGTGTGAAAAATAAAAACATATGTCCACCTCTCTGTGCTAACCCAGGATAATTTTATTCCCTTAAGATGTGACTTAAGTTACATGAGTGAACATTACAATAAAAAAACAAATGTAGTATAAGTAGTGCTGCTTTTGCACCCAAACAACTTTTTCTTTTTTTTTAGTAATTCACAGATTCACAGATGCGTAGGGGTTGAAAGGGACCTCTGGAGATCATCTAGTCCAAAGCCCCTACTAGAACAGGATTGCCTACAGCACATTGCACAGGATTGCATCCATACAGATCTTGAGTATCTCCAGAGCAGACTCCACAGCCTCTCTGGGCAACCTGTTCCTGTGCTCGGTCACCCTCAAAATAAAGAAGTTTTTTCTCATATTCAGGTGGAACTTGCTGTATTCCAGTTTGTGCCCATTGCCCCTTGTCTTGTCACTGGGCACCACTGAAAAGAGTCTGCCCCCTTCCTCTAGACACCCACCCTTCAGGTATTTATAAATGTTGATGAGATCCCCTCTCAGTATTCTCTTCTCCAGGCTAAACAGACCCAGCTCTCTCGACCTTTCCTCATAAGAGAGATGCTCCAGCCCCCTAATCATCTTGGTAGCCCTCCGCTGGACTCTCTTCAGTTGTTCCCTCTCTTTCTTCAACTGGGAAGCCCAGAACTGAACACAGTACTCCAGCTGTGGCCTCACCAGGGTAGAGCAAAGGGGGAGGATAACCTCCCTTGACCTGCTGGCCATGTTCTTCTAATTATACGTTTTTCTGAATGTGCTGGTGTTGTAGATGAACTGAAACGACACATAACTTCATCACAATGGCCTGTTTGTATCTCATCGTGTCTGAACAAAAGTAGAATATCAGTTGGTACTTTTTAATTTTGTGCAAATATATTTAATTTTGAAATTTTAACATCTGAAATGTATAGACAAACATGTTCTTCCATTTATCTCGATGGACACCTGTCTGTAGGCTGCTCAAGGAGAGTTGCTGATAGGGGCTGCTGGGTACATCAGTTAAATCAGTAAGTATCCTAAAGATATCTTATCTCTTAACAATGCAGTTTATTTTTTCTTTCTGTGGAAAATGCCAGAAGGATGTAATTTGGAAAAGACACACATCTGCAGTTCATCCTAGTTATCTTCAGCGATGTTCCCTCTCATGTTTCATTAGTCCTTCCTGTTGCATGTTTTAACATTTATTCACATAGGAGAACAGTGTGATTCTCCCACTTTTACATCAACCTTTGGCTTACATGTCCTTAGTTATCTGTCCTTAATTGCCCCAAATACCCAGCTTTATTCAGTAACTCATGGTTCTTCCTTTTTGGAGGAAGGGGACAGGGGATGGTGCATGATTGGAATCGAACAGGGAAACCTAACAGTTTCCTTAAATCATAATACTGTATGTGATTTTTTGTGCCTCTAAAAAAAAATAAAATAATTACTGGAGAAGAACATATAATCTATTGAAAACATTCTAGTTCAACTTTCTTAAAGGATTTTCTGAGCTGAAGAAGTATGTAGGAAGTATAAAAGAATGACTGATTTTAGCTAAGACAAGAATTCCAGCTTTGCTGTGTCTTGAAATTGCATCTTGATAGTTTCATTTAATGCTCCATATGTTCTGCATTATGAGAGTGAGTGACTAATCTGTACCTTCATAGTGGTGAATAGGAGAAAGAATAGTCACTCAGACTAAGGTGTTGGTGAATAGCAGTTTAAGATTTGATTATATCTTCCTTCAGCAGATGCTTTTCCCACCCGAAGAATCTTAGACTATTTAGCGTTTAGGGGGGTTTTTTTGGGTTGTGGGTTTTTTTGTGGGTTTGTGTTTGTTTTTTTTCCTGTGCAAAAACCATTTCATTGCCATTGTTGCCCTTCTAGCTCCCTTTTCTATTTCCACTGTGTCATCTTTGGATGAGCGGCCAGAACTGAGCACATCAGTCCAAATACAGTACATTTTGGATTTATTCACTGACCCCCTGCTGCCAGTAATGAATTTCTTATGCAGCTAAACTTCTTTACCTTGTTAGCTCACTTGTTTTGGGGATTTGTTCATCCTGTGCTGAGAGCCTCCCTGCTGAATTTCTAACATCTCTTCAGTGAGAGAGGAGAGAGAAGAAAGGAGAAAAGGGGTAAACTTGTGCATTTCAGCTTGGTGCCGTCATACTGAAGCATTCAGGCAGTTTAATGTTCTCTGTAACATGTACAGTTAGAGTTTATGTGGAAAATAACTACTGTGATAGTGAGCTTATTCATCTCAAAACAAAAAGTGGTGGGGAGTGTTCCTCTGATTCTGATTTTTAAGTGTTAGTGAAAAAAATAGAATCAGCATGGTGCCTTTTATGACATAAAACTATTGAATAGTTGTAGTTATCTTTTTATCATTTTCTTTAACAGTTCTGGAAAGATTCCAGGCATTGTTGAATGTTCCTAGGAGTTAAAAAAAAAAAAAAAAAGAGGGAAATTATAAAATAAGATTCCACCAGCAAGTTTCTGCCAGGAAGACCTGCCACACCACACTAAGCAGTTTTGTGTGGAGGTCTGTCTTAGTGTAAACCTTACCTATTTTCTAAAAAAAATTAGTGCTGCAGCCTGTCATTCTATCTAGAAGGTGGCAATAAGAAACACCAAGAGTAAATAAAAGATTAATCTGAGTTGTCTTTCTCATGGTGGGCAATCATTCATCGTTAGTTCTGAGCAACAAAGACATTTTATTCTGGAATTGCAAGATGAGGGTTCATAGGAAAGTGTATGTACTGATGTTCTTAGTATTTCTAGAGATGAACTAATCAGATTTTCTTTTCATAAACTTTGATGAGTAAATAGGTCATTTATAATCACAAATATTTATGAATGAATAAATGCTTGTTTCTGAATTCAGTGTACTGATCTAAACATGGAATTGCAGTAATTTATGCTGTTACCATAAAAATAGTCATACAATAATCAACATTGAACTCTGACCTCATTCTATGGAAATTAGGCTTATTAAGTCATTTGTGATGTTCCTGCATAAAATTTTACTGCATAAGATCTTGTTAATGCTTTGCCAAGCTTATTTTTAAAATATCCCAATCTTCTGTGTTTTTGCAAGCATTCCCCTCAGCTGAGTTCACTGTATACACTTTTAATGTTTTCTATATTACGAGATGCACACAGAGAAACACAGAAAACTTTCTAATTTTGTTAGCTCTTCCACAGAGCAGGGGACTTCCAATCCCATTTTCCTGTTTCCTGGGCTGAGACTGTCCACATTCCTTTCATCTCTTCACAGTACCTGATTCCTCCCACCTCACTCCTTTCCTTTCTGTTAAAATTTGAAAGGCACAATGGATTTATTTTTGTTTCCTGGTAGTTATTTAGATTTATAGTGGTGTCTGCCTTTGCTTGGGGAACCTCTACAGGTGCTACAGGTAGCATGTGTGAAAGCCTGGGTGTCTTCCCTGCAGCAGCTGCTGCCCCAAGAACTTCAATATCCTTCTCACCACCTTGTTCTTTCCAAATCTGCTGATTCTTTCCTTGGGCTCACCCAGCTGCCTGAGTTCTTGCAGATGAGATCTGGGAATCAGACCTGGGATGACTTATATAAGGAGATTCTTAGATCTATTTGGTGCTTTAATAATTTAAAGTCTTTTCAGAAGCTATTAATTTCTAAAAATAACTTGGGCAGTCTCAAATGATTTAATATTCTGCCTCATTGAGCATGTTATGTGTGTACTATACTCTGAAAAGAGTGTGCATCTTTGAAAGAGGGGTTTTGTTTTATTTTTCACAGATGAAGTAAAATAATTTCTGGGAGGCCATATGTTCCCCACTACTACCACCAACTAAATGTTCGTCTCATCTTTCATTCTTTGTTAGCTGGCATAGTAATATGCATTTTAGGTTTCTATAGACTATTGTTTTGCAGCTACTTGTATGAAATTAACAGAATACTTGATGTGTTTATATGTATGTATATTTGTCTGTGTGAATGTTTATAATAAACTACATATATAATGTATATAAATTGAAAAATAAGCCTATTCTCATGTTTTTGAGATGAGGCAGTGCATTCACTAAGAATGAAACACTCTAAATGGCTTATTCCTACCTTTGTTGAATTTGAAATCAGTTAAAATTCCCAGGATTTGACTATATCCCTGGACACGCACAGCCAGTCAACACTTCTCAGCCATGGGGCCTTTTCTGTGAAACAGGCTTTGAACCTTGTGCCAGCACCCTGATGCTCCTGTGAATTCCCTGTCATTTTCAGTCACCTCACAAATGCCATTTGACCAAGAAAATGGATTAAAAAGTTAATGTGTGTTTGACTATATCTCCCTCTCAAAGGAAGTAGTTGCTGTTCTGAGTACTCTTTAGTCTTGTTCATGGAAATCTTGTCTTACACATAAGAAGCTTTGCAGAGAAATAAACCCAGATCATAATATTTTCTAATATATTATTTTCCATTTCCTCTTGTCCTATCACTTTGTTATTTGGGAGAAGAGGTCAACACCCACCTGGCTACAACCTCCTGTCAGGTAGTTGTAGGGAGTGATAAGGTCTCCCCTCAGCCTCCTTCAGACTAAACAACCCCAGTTCCCTCAGCTGCTCCTTGTAAGACTTGTGCTCCAGACCCTTCATGGGCTTTGTTGCCCATCCCTGGACACGCTCCAACACCTCAATGTCCTTCTTGTACGGAGGGCCCCAAAACCAGACACAGTACTCGAACTGTGGCCTTACCAGTGCCGAATACAGGGGGACGATCACTTCCCTCATTCTGCTGGCCATACTATTGCTGATACAGTCCAGGATGCTGTTGGCCTTCTTGGCCACCTGTGCACACTGACAGCTTGAGCTATGGGATTTTAAGGGGCAAAGTAACTTCTTATTCACTGCTCTGTCCCCAAACCTGATAGATCAATGAGGCAAGAGAAGCTGCAGTACTGTTCCTCTGTAGGGTACCAGTTGGTAAGGGTTATCAGTTCCACCTTCTGCGTATCTCAGGAGAACTGATGGAAAACACAGGATGGCAGCCAAAACTGAGGCTTCCACGGCTGTGGGCAAAAGTCTGTAAGCATTATGTTACTTTTACTATCCAGCATGAACCCTGGAGACCACTTACATTTCAGTTCATGTGAATGACTTTTTGATATCTGAAGTTGCTCGGAAGCTGCAGTAAAGTCTACTTCCTTCTTTATGCCTAGTGTCTTGACAGCAACAGAGACTTTTCTAGTGCAGTCACAGCACAGGCCAACGGAGAAGGCTTTTCCACAGGCATGGCTGCCCACCCTGCGCAGCAGAGACCACAAGGCAATAGGAGTTCCCTTTCACTGGCACGGTGCTGCTTGATCTATGGCTTTGCTGGCAAAAGAGATTAGGAAGGGGGCAATTTGTCCTCAACGTCTAGCTAAAGTGGTCAGGCCAGCAAAACTTTATAGCAGGCAGCTGCTCTGAAACGTGATGCGTAACTGTTGGCTGCAAGGTGGGCAGCACAGGGAGAGGGCTCGGGCATGGCTATTGCATGGGTCATGGTGCTCCCTGGTGGATACAAGTGCTGCTGGTACAGTAGTGAATAAGGAGGTTTTGGTCTGCGAGGGTTGCACAGTATGTTTCACAGCCACTTTACATTCAGGTGGTGAACAGTTTTTTTCCATTTCTAACAGTAATGGATTCCTAAAATCCTCAGGAGAGTTTTTTGATAAGTTATATTTAAAGATTAACAAGTCTTGTAGAAGTTTTGCTCTTCGAAGTCTGCCTTACATCATCTTGCTGGTAAGGTACTGGCAAAAGTGAGAAAGAGATTATATGGATATATTATTAGCTGGCTGATTTGTGTAGTATCATTACTTTCATATGGCTGTAATCATTGTACGACAGTTTTCTCCCTTCAATCATTCTGCGTATTTCAGTACTTCTATATATCAGATATCCAAGAGAACCAGGTAAATTACACTTCTAATGCAAAGATGTGTTCTTGCATGTTCTTCTTACTGCCTAGTAGAAAGCGAGAATATTATCATTCAGTGATATGCTCACTACTTTGAAGGTCACGACCTGTCTAGCTTTGAGGCATGGAGCAGTATTAGGACAATCAGCATATTTCTTCTGTGAGTTGGGTACTCCTAATGATTACTAACCTTTGAGGAATCTGAATTGTTCTTACACTTTCACTTGCTCCATGGATATTGCACATGCATGGTAATATTGACTATGAGAATTTTAATGGCTAGTTTAATATTGTCAGTGCAGTTATTTTGGTACCTCACAGTGGTGCAATCTGGAATACTGATATCTTGGCAACCATAACAATTAGCAAATCTCCATGTTCCCATTTTATGAACATGAAACATACTAGCTTGTGCTAGTGACCAGAACAGGAGCTCTGTGGAAAAAGAATTAATTTTCTTTTGTTACTGCATATTAATGAAATGATTTTTATTCCACTGCTTTAAAAGTTGACTAATGCAGGTGTCAGTTATTTTTGAACTAACAGGGTTTTACCTTTGCTTTAGCTCAAAAGTTAAATATTTTGTACTGGATCCAGGACTGCAGGATAGTTGTTTGGCAAAAGGTAACAGTGAATGATCGGAGGAGCAAATAGATGTCTGAAAATTCAGATACTGAGACCACGAAAACCGTATTTAATTTTGTTTGCAAGTTTAATCAAAACAAGGAGGAGGATTAAAAATAGTGTGATAGAAACAGACCGTGTAGTGGACAGTTGCAATATCTGCAAATAATAGATTTAAAAAAAAAATGAGAAGGCAATGTGCATCAACAGGAAATCAAATTTGATTTTCTTTGAATGTTGCTTCTTTGATCAAAGTATTTCATAGTTCATAGATTGAAGACAGCTATGTCTTCATTTTTCATAATGAAAAGAAATTATTTCTCCCCTGACTTCTGAGATCACAAGAATTAATTTTCACCTCCTTTTCTGGTAGAATACACAAAATGAAAAGTTGGAGCATAGTGTCTGTTTTTAGTAAAGAATTCGGATAAGCCAATCTGCTTTTGTTCTTTTTTCTTTTTTTTTTTTCCCCAAAGTTTTCATTTTTTTGAGAGAAGGAAGTAGATGTCTATGGGAGTTGAACGGGGTAGAAGTCTGGAAAGAAGTAAAACCTAAACCAATTTTTTTCTTTTTTTTTGCTTATGTAGTAAAGATCCTGTGTGTTTAAAAGCCAGAGTGTTTTGTTCCAGCCATCAGCTGATCTTATAAAGATATTACTGCTTGCTTCTTTTTGTAAGTAAATACAGTAATCTGAGAGTAGGATGTACTTGGGTGTCTAGCTAAGCTGATTTTTTTGTTAAAAAAAAAAAAAGTCTAGTGGGTAGGTTTCAGTAAACTCTCCTGTTTTATTATGAATACGACAAATAATTGCAGCCTGCCCTAAATATGTATTCTTCAGAATTTTAATTCCCATGGCCTGCATTTGTTTGTATGTTTACGAATTCTCTTATCTAAACTGCCCTCAGAGAGAAGGATTAAAGGTAACTCTACTTCTTTTAGTAGCAATGGAAAGAACTGTATTATTGGAGTTTTTTCCAATTAGGATTCACCCTTTACCGCAGCCAGTGAGAAAAAAAATAGATTCTTATGCGCTGTAGTTCTCTTTTCCACTCCATCAGTAAAAACTGTCAGCATGAATGAACATGTATATCTCCACAACACCTTGGCTCATGGATTCACCTTGTTATTGCCTCCTTTGTATCGTCATGATGTTTTCTTATCTCTGTCTTTTTTTGGATAACAGTGCTAACATTTCAGATTATACGTACTGGTTGTGAGAAACCTAATTTTATCTGTGGAATCAGAATGTGATGTCAGTGAATAGAAACACATTGATTTAATTAAGAAGGGAACTAAGTCCTTATTTCATTATTCGTAACGTAGGTGTACTTTTTTAAAGAAATAATACTACAATTGCGATGCTTAAAAGATTCAGTCTTTTTGCTGTCAGTACTCGCTTCTGCCCATTAACTCCATTTATACTAATAATTCTAGGGAGCCTATAAGCTGCAGCTATATAGTCTGAACATCACTGTGCTTTGTCCTTGCTGATCTTCTGAAAGTCCTGGATATTGGCTGCTGCACTAGAGGAGAAACATCGTTACTGCTTACCTCAATCCCATTAATTTTTTTAAAGAAAAAAAAAAAGAAAAAGCCTAAAACTCTCTTATACTAATTGTTTTTTGATGCTACCATGCCTACCTAGATCTGCAGGCTGTACTTTTTCAGTCTGAAACTGGTGCATACATTAGTGTTATGTTATTAGATGTCCCTGAAGTAGTGAGTGCATCACTAGGACGCTCTCCATCTTTTTTTTTTTCCCAATCACTTTCATCTCAAAGATGCAAAGTTATTTTCTTCCTGTTTTCATAGTGAAACTGGTCTGCTTAAAGGTCTAAGTGAAAAATTCCACAGCTATTACTTATTGGCATCCAGTTTTCAATTTTTTTTTATATTTATTTTTAATAAAAACAGAAAATGTTTTTCTCTTTTTGGAAGTATCACTCCAGCATTTTTCTTTTATGACACATTAAACTACACCGGTACTTTATATTTATATTTTTGTATGTCAGAGGTTCTAGAAATTTTGAATTCTTTATACACCTATGCATAAGGCAACCCACACAATGCAAGCTTATGAACAACCTGAGCAATTTTTATGCTTCATCTGCTTTATTACCTTTCTGCTGTGACTGTTTGTATATCTGGATGCAATGTGTGTATTTTTGTACAATATTTGATGTAATATCCTTTTGAAATGAATTCATGTTTGTGCAGCATACCATTATTTCTGCTAGTCACTGTGACATGGTACTGATGTTTATTTTTGTTCATTGGAAAAAATACTCACTACAAATTCTGATAGTCCTTTGTGGGGAAAAACAGTGTTTTCTGTAATGGCTTAAACCCAGCTAATTAATTTAAATTGAGATGCATCATCTGTGTCCTGTGTGACCAATGAGTACATGGGTCTCACTACATCTGGGAACTCAGTGCCAGAAGCTGAGTGATGTCTGAGAAGAGCTGTGCGTAGGTTCGTAGAATTGTAGAATGTTTTGTGTTGGAGGGGACCTTAAAGACATGTAGTTCCAACCTCCTGCCATGGGGGTCCCTGCAGGGACACCTTCCACCAGACCAGGTTACTCAAGGACCCATGCAACCTGGCCTTGAACATTTCCAAGGATGGAGAGCATCCACAACTTCTCTGGGCAACCTGTGCCTCACCACCCTCATAGAGAAGAGTTTTTTTCCTTATATCTAATCTAAATCTACCCTCCTTCAGCTTAAAGGCCATTACCCCTTATCCTATCACTACAGGCCCTTGTAAACAGGACCCCTCCAGCTTTTTTGTAGGCCCCCTTCTTCAGGTCGAGAAGGCTGCACTATGGTCACCCCAGAGCCTTCTCTTCTCCAGGCTGAAGAACTCCATATCTCCAGCCTGTCCTCATAGGTGAGGTGCTCCAGCCTTCTGATCATCTTTGTGGCTATCCTCTGGAATTGTTCTAACAGGTCCAGGTCTTTCCTGTACTGGGGACCCCAGAGTTGGACACAGTACTCCAGGAGCCATTTCAAGAGAGCAGAATCAAGGGGCAGAATCACCTCCCTCAACCTGCTGTCACACTACTTTTGATGCAGATGAAGCTACAGTGGGCTTTCTGGGCTGCAAGCATACATTGCCGGCTCATGTTTAGCTTCCCATACACCAACAACCCCAAGTCCTTCTCAGGGCTACTCCGAATCCATTCTCTGTCCAGCCAGCAGTTGTGCTTGGGATCGCAACAACCCACATGCAGGACCTTACACTTGGCCTTGTTAACCTTCAGGCGGTTCGCATGGGCCCATCTTTCCAGCCTGTCAAGATCCCTCTGGATGGCATCCCCTCCCTCCAGCATGTTGACTGCACCACAGAGCTTGGTGTTGTCAGTAAACCTGTTGAGGGTGCACTCGATCCCACTGTCCATGTCATCAACTGAGATGGTAAACAATGGCGGTTCATAATACAAACCTCTGAGGAACACCGCTCATCACTGATCTCCACTTGAACATCAAGCCACTGAGCACAGCTTTTGTCTGTGGCCTTCCAGCCAATTCCTTATCCACTGAGTGGCCCATCTATCAAATGCATATCTCTCCAATTTTGAGACAAGAATATCATGTGGGACACCATCAAACGCTGTGCACAAATCCAGGTAGATGATGTCTGTTACTCTTCCCTTACCCATCAATGCTGTAACCCCATCATAAAAGGCCACCAAATTTGTCAGGCACAATTTGTCCTTAGTGAAGCCATGTTGGCTGTCACAAATCACCTCGTTATTTTCCAAGTGCCTGAGCATAGTTTCCAGGAGTATCTGCTCGGTGATGCTGCCAGGCACAGACATGGGGCTTGCTGGCCTGTAGTTCCCCAGGTCTCCCTTTTTTCCCTTTTTAAAAATGGTCATTATGTTTCCCCTTTTCCTGTCAGTGGGAACTTCACCAGACTGCCATGACTTCTCAAATATGGTGGAGGTGTGGCTTGGCCACTTAATCTACCAGTTCCCTCAGAACCCATGGATGCATCTCATGAGATCCCATGGACTGGTGGACCTTCAGGTTCCTTAAATGGTCTTCAACTTGGTCTTCTCCTTCAGTGATTGGTTCTTCATTCTTCAGTACCTGCCTTTGCCTTCTGCAGCTTGGGCAGTGTGGCTAGAGCACTTGACAGAGAAGACTGAGGCAAAACGTTCTTGACCACCTCAACCTCCTCCATATGCCAGGTAACCAAATCTCCCTTTTCCTTCTGGAGATGGCACATGTTTTCCCTGGTTTTTCTTTTATCACTGACGTACCTATAGAAGCTTTTCTTGTTGCCCTTAATGTCCCTGGCTCCATTTAATTCTACCAGGCCTTCAGCTCTCCTAACCTGATCCCTGGCTGCTTGGACAGTATTCTCTGTATTCCTCCCAGGCTACCTGCCCTTGCTTCTACCTTGTGTTGGCTTCCTTTTTGTGTTTGAGTTTGTCAGGAGCAACTTGTTCATCCATGGAGACTTCCCGGCATTTTTGCCTGACTTCGTCTTTGTCAGGATGCATCGCTCCTGAGTTTGGACGAGGTGATCCTTGAATACTCACCAGCTGTCTTGGGCCACTCTTTTGTCCGGGTCTTTGTCCCCTGGGATTCTACCAAGCAGTTCCGGGAACAGGCCGAAGTCTACTTTCCTGAAGTCCAGGGTAATGACTATGCTGTGTGCCCTCCTTGCTGGCCTGAGGACCTTGAACGCTACCATTTCATGGTCACAGCAGCCAAGGCTGACCTTGGGCTTCACTGATCAGTAAAGATACTGATCTTTATTTTAAATCAGCCAAAACCAAGTCACGTCATGAGACTAGCACAAGTTTTTCATATCTTACTGTGGTGGGTTGACCCTGGCTGAAGTCTGGGTGCCCACCATCTATCACTGTCCTCCTTAACTAGACAGGGGAGAAAAGGTATACCGATCAGCTGCCCCCACCTCTCCCTTCTTAACTTCACTCCTGATCTCTCCCTGCTCCCCGCCCCAGCAGCACAGAGTGTCCTGGTTTCAGCTAAGGGAGAGTTAATTTTCTTCAAGAAAGTCAGTATAGGGCTGTGTTTTGGACTTGCGCTGGAAGCAGCGGTGATAGTGGAGATGTTTTTGCTGTTGTTGGGCGATGTTTACACAGACCCAAGGCCTTTGCTGCTTCTCGCACCGCCCCGCCGGCGGGATGGCTGGGGGTGTGCGGGGAGTTGGGAGGGGACAGACAGGGCAGCTGACCCCAATTGACCAAAGGGACATTCCATACCATATGACGTCATGCTCGGTTTATAAGGGGCTTGGGAGGAAGAAGAAGGGGGGGCAGCGGCGTTTGGAGTGATGGCGTTTGTCTTCCCAAGTAACCATTACGCGTGAGGGAGCCCTGCTGTCCTGGGGATGGCTGAACCCCTGCCTGCCGTGGGGAGTGGGGAATGAATTCCTTGTTTTGCTTTGCTTGTGCACGTGGCTTTTGCTTCACTTATTAAACTCCTGTATCTGAACCCAGGAGTTTTCTCACTTTCGCTCTTCCGATTCTCTTCCCCTTTTCCAATGAGGGGGACTGAGCGAGCATTTATGTGGTGCCCAGCCAACGGCTGGAGTAAAACCATGACACAGAGGGACAGGGATGAGGGCTACAATCTGTTGATCACATGTTGACTCAGCCGCTTCTTCCTCCTCAGGGGGAAGACACTTCCCCTGCTCCCATTTGGGGTCCCTCTCATGGGAGACAGTCCTCCACAAACTTCTCCAGCGTGAGTGCTTCCCATGGGCTACAGTCCTTCATGAAGTGCTCCCGTGGGTCTCTCACATGGGGCTGACCTTCAGGAGCAGACTGTTTCAGTGTGGGTCCTCCGTGAGGTCACAAGTCCTGCCAGCAAACCTGCTCTGGCGTGGGCTCCTCTCTCCACGGATCCACAGGTCCTGCCAGGAGCTTGCTCCAGTGTGGGCTTCCCACGTGGAGCTTCCTTCAGGTGTCTCCACCTGCTCCAGCGTGCGGTCCTCCACAGGCTGCAGATGGAATCTCTACACCCCATCATCCCTCCTCTATATGCTGTAAGGGGACAGCCTGCCTCACCATGGTCTTCTCCACAGACCACAGGGAAGTCTCTGCTCTGGTGCCTGGAACATCTCTTCCCCCTCCTTCTTCACTGACCTTGGTGTCTGCAAAGTTTCTCACATCTTCTCACTCCTCTCTCTGGCTGCACAAGCTGTTGAGGTTGTATTTTTTTTCCTTCTTAAATATGCTATCACAGGAATGCTACCACTGTTGTTGATTGGCTTGGCCTTTGCCAGTGGCAGGTCCACCTTGGAGCTGGATGGCACTGGCTCTGCCTGACACAGGGGAAGCTTCCAAGAAGCTTCTTGCACAAGCCATCACCTCTGTGTGCCTCCCCCTTACCCCCCTGCCCCCAACTACCAAAACCTTACCACGCAAACCCAAAACACTTACTTTGAACTAAAAAAAACCTACTGGGGAAAGGAACAAAATTAGGCGGTATTCTTTAAGTACAAATACTGTAATCAAAATGTCAAAATAATTTCATTGTTTTTGAAGCAGTTCCAAAAACTTGCAAAGTTTGACATGGATAAATTTTGCACTGTACATGAAAAAATTAACTATGTGACAAGTCAGAAGAAGAAACATGTAATTAACATTCCCCAGAAACCCCTCCTTGGTGGTCACATGGCACCTCTGTTCCTTGGCTCCTTTATCACTTGGAGAAGGACGTTATTATCCACACATTCCAGGAACCTTCTGGATTGCTTATGCCCTGCTGTATTGTTCTTCAACAGATATATCCAGGTGATTGAAGGCCCCCATGAGGAGCAGGACTTGTGAACATGAAGCTGCTCCTGTCTACAGAAGGTCGTGTCTGCTTGATCTTCTGCGTCAGGTGGTCTCTGAAAGACCCCCACTGTAATGTCACCTATCCTTGCCCTGCCTTCAGTCCTGACCCATAAGCTTTCGGTCAGCTCCTCATCCATTCTCAGGTAGACCTCCATGTACTCCAGCTGGTCACTGACATAGAGGGTCTCCCCTGCCTGTTCTTCCTAAAGAGCCTGTATCCTTTCAATCCAATATGCCAGTCACAGGAGCAATCCTACCATGTCTCCATGATGCCAATAAGGTCATAGCCCTGCAGAGGTGCACACGTCTCCAACTCCTCTTGTTTATTCTCCATGCTATGTGTATCTGCATAGAGGGATTTAAACTGGGCCTCTGATGAAGCTGACTCACTGGCTAGAATTCCTTTCTGCTGTACTTAAGGTGTTCTCCTGCTGACCTATGATCCCTCTCCTGGCTGTGGGCGTCTATTGGTGGTATCAAACTGGTAGGAATGGGAAGTTCCCAGAAATTTTTATCTTTTAATACCAAAGATAACATGGCTCAACTCATAAGACAGGTCCCCGCTGCTTTGTTGTTACTTCACCTATCTTCTTCTCACCCTATATCCATCTTTTGTAACAGGTTTTATAAGCTCCATTGCTGTGTGAACTTCAAGTCTTTACGCTCGCATGGAAGTATTTAATCTTTCATTTAATGAGTGTGTTTTCTTTGGATTTCTTTTTAAAAAAAACAAAAACAAAAAACCAAGCTTGGTGGTTTAACCTGGCTGGACACCAGGTGCCCATCAAGCTGCTCTATCACTCCCCTCCTCAGCAGGACAGGGAGGGAAGAAAAATAAGATGGAAGAAACCAGTCCAAACTTGTGGGCCAAGACAAAGGCAGCAGCAAAACACCATGTGCAGAAGCAAGACAAAACCAAAAAATTATTCTCTACTTCCCATCAGCAGGCGATGTCTGACCGCTTCCCGGGAAACAGGACTTCAGTACGCGCAGCGGTTGCTCTGGAAGACAAACATTGTAAAGAAAACCCAGAATTCCCCCACTTCCTTCTCCTATCTCTCAGCTTCTTATTGCTGAGCAAATATCATATGGTATGGAATATCCCTTTGGTCAGTTTGAGTCAGCTGTCCTGACTGTGTCCCCTCCCAAGATATTGCCCTCTCCCAGCCTTCTGCTAGGGGGAAAAAATGGAGCTTTGATGTGTGCCAGCACTGCTCAGTGATAGCCAAACCACTGGTGTGTTATCAACACCTTGGTAGCTACCAATATACAGCTCAGTACTCTGAGGGCTGCTATGGGGAAAATTAACTCCATCTCTGCCAGACCCATACAGAACCAATATTGCTTTCTCCTTGAAATTTCAGTTCTGGGACAAGTGTTTTAAATCACTTATTGAGAAATTAGGCAGATAGGAGTAGTATTTGAATGGGAGCAAGATCTAAGACCCCAAGTAGTGCTGTGAGTGTACTCATTAGTGGTCAGGGGTCATTTGGTGTGTTTAGAATTGCTACGGGGACATTTAGTGTTATGTAGCCTAATATGTCATATACATACACCTTGCTCGTGAAAATATGTAATTTTCCAACTGCTTATAATAGCTGGTACATAAAACATAATTTCCACTAAACATGGTTAGAGTAAGTGAATTTTGAGTGGTTTTTTTTTCAACAAATATTCTAGGACATTAATGCAAGGAAGTGTTAATGAAAGGCATATTTTAATTTTAAACATCCTTACTTGAAACCTGACTATAAGTTTTATTTATCCTGCTGTAGAGAGAACCTATTAGCCAACAAAATGAGCCAACAAGATCAGCCAACAATATTCTGTTCTGAAATACTGCTGAAGAACAATATTAAGAAGTAGCACATTCTTTGCAGGGAGGGTTGCGCACAAGAGAAATATAACTCGTTTTCCAGAGTGTACGGTGTCAAATGAATGAGATAAAGAGTAAAGGGAAAACATCACATAAAGATGAAGTTCCTTTCTCGAGTTAACACAACAGTTATGTCAATAGCAGAGCTGGAAATTAGAAAACAGTGGGCACCCATCTATTTCCTGTAATGTGTTTTAAGATAATCTGTTGATAATGTATTATTTGGATAGGTAGCAACTACATTGAAAACAATTGTGATTTTGTTGTTCTATCACAAACAAAAAAAAGAGAAGAAAAATGTGTTATGGATAATTTCTTCTACTGCAATACCTGTGATTGGATGTGCATTCAATCACTTCATAATGCCATTGGTTTTTTTGCAATATCATTTTGTTATTTTTGCACCTCTTGACAGGGAGGAGCAGGAAATTTTTGACCTTAAAAATACTTAAAAAGCTAAAATCAAGAGCGGCAAAATTACTTGCTGATTACATGGAGAGAGGAATCATTGATGGACACCTCTTTTTTTGTAATGGTTTTATCGATGCAAAAAGGCTACTATCATAACAGTTAGGCTAAAAATGTAATTCAGCCCTTGTATGTTACTAACTTAGTGAAAAGAACAAACAAAATACAGTGATCACTTGGTTGAGCAGATATATTATAAATATTTGCTAGCAGGTGTAAAATATGTGTATAATATTGCAAATGTACATTTAACTGTACTTGTACAATAGCATATAAAAGAAGGGAGAAGAGTTGTGGAAAACTTGAACAGCTCTGTTTTGCACAACTGCTTTTGTTTTAGCTGTTCTGGTATTAAGAAGAGGAGAAATAACTACAATCCTTGTTTGTACATCCAGTCTGTGTTTTTTTTATCTCCTGACATTTTCTGTAGTACTTTCTGTCAAGAAGGTAGTTGGTGTGTGTCACAATCCTGGTGCACAGAAATAAATGAAGAAATCAGACAGATGTTAAATAGCAGTATTTAGTACATAGTACTAATGTCGTACCAATAAAGTATTAACTAGTAGTAATTTAAATGCACAAAATTAAAAGATAATTTAAATTAAATTTAAATGCTATTTAATTTAAAAATTTCCTCATCCTTGAATTCACATCTTGAATATGTTGTATCTAGCCCAAAAGAAACATCTTAACTCCTACCAGGAAGATACAACCTACCCAGCTGTGAATAGAGTTCTCTTTTTGAGGAGCCTAATGTGTCAGATCTTACACTTTTAACTTAAATAAATAGAGTTGCTTTGACTAAAACTTATAACTTCTTTTATGCCTTTTAAATAACTAAATCTGTAGCATTTTAAATAATTTGCATTTAAAACTTAAAATAATTTGTAGTACTTACTTTTTCTTTAAGATTTTCAAGTTTGCCTTATTTTTCAAGTACAGATTATATTTTTCAGAGAGTTTGCAATACTTTCTTGTATTAGATTTATATACTCTTTACCTTGGTATACAGACCTGTTTTGTGGGTCTGAATCTCAAGTATCTACATTTGTCATTTATATTTACTTCTCTAAAAGGGTAAATCTTGGCTCTAAAATTCTAAGTCTCAGTGTTAAAATATGAATTATAGCTATAAAGCTTACCTGTATAATTTTCTTTACACTAATAGCCCAGAAAACAAAATTATTATTTGTTCAGTGCTATCTGATTATGTTGTATACAACAATAGCAGATGAGATTTCTGGTAAAAAGTCAATGCATATCCCAAAGGTCTAGTGTACTTAACAGCTTGTCTTTTCACCAGCTGTGTTGTGTTGAATAGTAGGATTGCATTTTTATTTGAAATAAAGCAAACCAAGATGACCTCCATAGGACAGCAGCAGAAGCGGGCACTTGATCTGTTCTCCTAGTGCTTCGCTGTGCATCCTACCAGCAGCACTGGAAAAGTTTCACTCTGTACATCTAAGGACCACTTCAACATAATAGGTACAAAACATTTCATTCCTGCTGCCACAAGTGCTGCATTTATCAGAAAGGGATTGGAAATTTTAAGAACTGGATGTGAGGGCACTTCAAAGTAGATTAGTAGTGTGGGTGGCAATCAAAGAAATTATTTAGTACTTGAAGGACTGCATAATTAACCTGAGCAGAAATTGTGCTGCTTGCATATTGTATACTAAAAAAAAAAGAGGAAAAAATATTCGTGTCCTGTACATTCCAGAAGACAATGTGAAAGGAAGATCTAGAAGACATAGAAAACTGCTTTCTTTCTCTTCTCTTCTCTCCGTGAGGTTTGGATCAGATTTTCCTTGATTGTCGTAGTCACTATAGAAATAATTATTAATATACATAACTTCAAAATAAATATTCCATAGGTTTTTTACCAACATGATATCTCAAAATGCTTTATAGGGAAGCCTAGAAACAGTACAAAGCTTCAAAAGTCAAGTATCAACAATTTATGTCAAGTAGTGAATCATTCTGGCTTTACCTTGGGTTGGAAATCTGCAGTAGCGGTGCTGAATGTTGGCTGCAGTTTGCTACCCTGCATGGCTGAGGCAGGGGGTTGCTCCCCTATCCCGCAAACCACTGTGTTTGGCAAATCTGCTTGGAAATGTCTTTCTACTCTCTGCATCAATGTAGTCTACTAGTCTGCTTTCCTGCTGTAATGCAACTGTTCTTTTATTGAGGGAAAAAGACCTCTTGAATTGCACCTTCAGCCTTTAATTAACACTTCTGATAAGTTATGCCTCTCTCTTGCATTAAAAATAGCAAAGTAATTACACCCAAGGGAAACCTATGCCACAGATGAAGAGTCATCTGAACCAAATACACAAGAGAAGGACCAGACCACAAGCAGTAAAAATACAGATTCGTAGTATTGAGTGCAACACCATGTACCACATGTGGTGGCTAAATTAATAGAGAATGGGAATGTGAGTACATAACCACTTCTTTGCAGATTATGCAAAACCAAAGAAAAACTTTCTGTTTTCTTAGGTTATAACCTACCTGATGTGTAACCAGAAATAGAATTGGAAAAGCAGGTAACAGTGCCAAAAGCTAATGGTGTTATAAGAACAAAAATTTTTTAGTCATTGCTTGAAAAAACATCCATGGTATTGTATTTTGGCACACATAATTACCTACTTCAAAAGCACTGGAAATATCTGACTTACAGATTTCCTGATTTTTATTTTTATTTTTTTTCTGTTGGGGCAATTAATAGTGCAAATACTAGATTTGAGACCAGAAGACTTTCTAAATCTTAAAGACATCTTAAAGATGTTAGATACGCATTTTTAAGGCTCAGGAAATAGAGTGTGTATCTCAATGCAACATTAACTTTAAACTCTGCTCCTTCACCTTTGCTCACCATGCATCCAAACAAATTACGGTATTTGGTCTTTTGGGTTTGGTTTGTGGTGTTTTTGGTTTCGGTTTTCTTTTTTTTTTTTTACTGAAAGGCAGATAGAAAGCTTTCCTCGAGATCTGAAATAAGTGATTTTGATTAAAATCAGATTTAACTATAAAGTAAGCAATCATCTATGTAAACGTGACATTAGATTACATTATTTACTTTGAATTTTTTAAACAGCTGTCTTGGCAATGTTCATATTAAGCTAATGTGAATTCTGTAATTACTGCTAAATCATTTAATTATGTTATTTATTTTAAAAAATGCTTAGCTACAGTTTGCTCTTATTCACTGATTGAAATATGTATAAAGCTGTACTAATGACTTGAAGGGATCAGATTTAAACATCTGCCTAAGGTAACAAAAGTTTTGACTAGATTATGTTGTTCTTAACTTTCTTCAGATAATTAGTGTATTTAATCAAAAATGTGGTTTAGGCCAAAGCCATGGAGAACTGAGACTTAATCAAATTCTACAGCATTTTGACATGTCTAATGTATTTAGAACCAAGAATGAGTTAAAACTCCTTATTTTTATCTTTCCCCTGTGCACATGTAGCATTTATTTAAAGGAATCTGAAAAAAATTGTTATCTGTAAATATTAAGATAGAATATTCTGTGACTTTTAATTAAATTCCTTAAATATGTTGTGATGCAGTGTGAGCAAAAGTCATTTAAGTTGAAGCAACTAATAATTAAAGGCAACCAAGTATTCATTTCAAACCTACATGGTTCATAGCAATTACTTTCTCTAGTAGCAGGGTTTGGCTGATTCATTACTACTATTTATTAGTGGTTTAAGCTCACCATGGGCTTTTTCCTGTTATGTGTTCTGCCCAGTACATCCAGATGGAAAAAGTCAAATTGAGACCCAAGAAGCCTTCACTAGGGTCAATACTGCAACATTTTTTTGCTCTCTCATTCTTGGAACAATGTCTACAGCACACTTACTTCCAGAATTTACCAGCAGCTGACCGGGAGAGTAAGGGGGAGAAGGCAGCTTACCAATTTTAAGACCTCTCAGCAGAAGAAGTTATACAACTTTTTACTAATCATCATAATTATCAATAACATTATTTTTATCCAGGGAGATAGTTCAACCTACTGCATAAGCAGAAGCAATTTCTTTCAATGAAACTATATCAACAGAAAGAGTATTGCAGGTATATCTGAAGGAAAAAAGCCTCCTGCTTTAGTATTTTTTCACTGTAAAATGCAGATCATGCTTTCAGTTTATCTAAAACATGCTTTGAACTTTGGATTTGTTCAAACTTTTAATTAGAATGAAACTTAATGGATTGTGCAATTTTGGGTTGTGTTTTGAAGCCGAAAGGGTGGGTTAGAAATGTGTCTACTAAGCTAAATCCTCCAGTTCTGTTCAGCTCTGTTGAAACTGTATTTTAATAAGTGTCCAACAGGCTTGGAATTAATACTTCCAGAT
This sequence comes from Psophia crepitans, assembly GCA_013399095.1. Classification (NCBI taxonomy): domain Eukaryota; kingdom Metazoa; phylum Chordata; class Aves; order Gruiformes; family Psophiidae; genus Psophia; species Psophia crepitans. The sequence continues at coordinate 32,953 of VWZZ01000017.1, forward strand.
TAATGTAAATTCATTACACATTTCATTTAGGCTTAAATGTGGCTTTGGAGCTGTAACAGAAATGGTGCTGAAATATTAAAATATGGAGGCCATCTAGACTCAGAGCAGTGTTTCACTAACAAAATCCTTTCAAACAAAAAATCCATGAGCCTAATATGTGGTCTCCAAAAAGATATATTTGCTGTTCTTAGGGAATGTCTTCTTGTTTTTAGAACAAAAGGATGGTAAATATTTATTTCTGGAGTCTCTTTTAGAATTTCAGATGAAAAGGAAGTGTGCTGTTTAATAATTTGCCTTGTGAGGTGGTTTATTTAAAATTGGAGTAGCGTACCCAGTGCTGAATACTGGAGTTAACACAAAAGAATTGCAATAGAATTGTTTACCAACATTTTCTCAGAAAATTCTTCTGAATGTGCTAAATATCTGAAATTATTTTTCAGAGCTATAATATTATGAGGGCTTTTTTTCACAATAGCTGTTGTTAATGTATTTGAAGAGTGCACCTAGGAAACTATTTATGTTATTAGTGGGACCTTTTTTCCTAATCCTACAAAGAAACCATTAATAATTTGGGGTTTCATGAACTTTAAGGAAATTCTGCATGCTGTTCACGTCAATGGTTAAAAGCTTAGACATTTATTTAACATTCATTTAAATTAACATGATGTCTGATTAGGCAAATCATTGCATTTGTAGTCATTATGAACTGATGATTATAGCAAAGATTGTTATGTGGGGACTAAAATCTCTAACAATTTATGGTACTGCATTTTCAACTGGTTTACAACCCTTTTATTTGGAAAACATGAGAATAATGAGAATGCACAAACCAACCATTCCTTAGCTTTGTCAACATGCAGCCATTTTCAGTTTTGTTACCTGTTTTGAGAGAGAAAAGCAGTAGTAAGCCACGGCTTCTAAGATGTTGATCTAGAAGGATATATTTGATTCAGAAGAGACACCAAATTTCCACAGCTCTGGTATTTTCTGGCCTCTATATTAAACAAAAGAGGTCTACTGTCAGGGAGAAGTACTGAAACACGTACACAAGGGTGCCACATCAATGCTCTTGAGTTTTTTACTGGGAAGCCTTTTACTTGTATTTACATATGCATTTAAGGACTGAATGCTGATTAGCAATTTGTCTTTTAAATGTCCTGATTTGTGCCAATGAATTAAAAAGTCATGTATGCAGGAACAGTTGATCCAATGCATATTTACCGTGTCCAGCTTCATCTTTTTCAATGTTTTTTTTTTTTCTCATCTAATAGCATAAAAATAGAGATCTTCGGTCTTTGTTTTTTCAAAAATGTAATGTATAATTCTACAAAGAATACAGAGCCCCCTGTACTCGGCTCTGGTGAGGCCACACCTCGAGTACTGTGTCCAGTTTTAGTCCCCTCACTACAAGAAGGACACTGAGCTGCTGGAGTATGTCCAGAGAAGGGCAACAAAACTAGTGAAGGGACTGGAAAACAAATCTTATGAAGAGTGACTGAGGGAACTGGGGTTGTTTAGCCTGAAGAAGAGGAGGCTGAGGAGAGACCTGGTCGCTCTCTACAACTACTTGAAAGGAGGTTGTAGTGAGGAGGGTGTCGGTCTCTTCTCCCAAGTAGCAAGCGACAGGATGAGAGGGAATGGCCTCAAATTGCGTCAGGACAGGTTTAGGTTGGATATTAGGAAAATCTTCTTCACAGAAAGAGTAGTGAGGTGTTGGAATGGACTGCCCAGAGAGGTGGTTGAATCGCCATCCCTGGAGACATTCAAAAAACGTGTAGACGTGGCACTCCAGGGCATGGTCTAGTAGGCATGGTGGTGTTAGGCTGACGGTTGGACTTGATGATCTCAGACGTCTTTTCCAGCCTTAGGGATTCTATGATTCTATGATTCTAAATTTAGGCAAAAAGATATGAAAACCAAATAATAAAGTAGTTATACACTCTCCTTATTATACTCTTACATTAGGCATTTTCAGAGATATGATGAAGAGTAGATTTCACTGTCCTCAAAAACATAAGCATTGTTCACTTACTTTAATGAGCTTAAACAGTCACATTGGCTATATCTACTCTGTCAAAACTAAACTCAAAGAGTACTAGGGGGGGAAAAAAAAAAAAAGGACCAATTGGCATCAGTATAACCATAAAGGGAAAATTGCTGATTTCCCTCTAAGTTGCAGTTTTCTTTGTAAGTAATAAGAAATTAAACTTTCTTTATATTTTATTATGTAGTCCACATTCGCTTCTCCCATACTTAAAAGCCCTTTTTTCTAGTTGTGAGTCTTTTGTCAATGTTCAGAACAAGCTGTGCCAGATTCCCTTGCTGCTCTTGGAATGTGTTCTTGGTGAACTCTCAGTTACCACTGCTGCCTGTAGAGCTATGCTTCGTACTTGTTATTTCAAATATGTGGATTGATTTGCTACAGTCTTGGGTGACTGCATTGTTATAATCAAGAGAGAGGAGCAAAGGAAAGGCATGACTGATAACTAAGGGGGAGACTTTTTTAGTGTTGAGTCTGAGTTTCAGTTTGTCTTTCGGTCTGGGTAATGAGCTATGTGTGAAAACATTGCACTCTTACCAGAGTTAAGAGCAGTGTCATCTCTCTGTGTCTGTAGATGTGACATAAAACCCAATTTAATCACCTTTACTTTTGTGAAATTAATTACTTTCCTATATTGCCAAATACAAGATGATATGAGTATTTCACTGGAAGGGTGAAATTCTATTAGCATTCATAAGGAATGCTGACTTATTTCAGTTCATATTTTGGAACAGCTATTTTTTGTTACAAATATTCTTTGAACTTGCTTTTCGAGGGAGGGGTTTTTGTTTGGTTAGTTTATTTTATCAGAGTTTCTGTTTGCTTATCATAATTTTATCAGGATTCTTTTGTGTGTGACAGGAACTGTAATTGTACTATTCTTCACGAATACCTGCCACATACCTGCCTTCATCTGTTTCCAAGCAGTGTCTGCAGCAGACTTCATCCAAAAAGGTGCACAGAGAAATTACTATGGCTATATTAAGTCCTTAAAAGGGAACACAGAGAGAAGTTTACTACCTTTTCTGGTGGTGGGCATTTTTTTCATTTTGGTGGGGGTTTATTTTTGGGTTTTGTTTTGTTTTTATTTTTTTGTTATCCATTCATGGAAGAGAAGACTTTTTCTTTTAAGATTTTGAATATGGTCTTCCCAGTTTGCTTTCTCTGAAATACTATGTATGGATGATGATACTGAGCTTTCATGGCCTTGTTTGTTTCTCAAGAACCTAGCATATTCTTGAATTTCCATGTATACATTTATTTCCAGCCTAACTTGGTGTTCAGTCTACTTCCAAATGTCAGAGTACAGTTTAGTAACCCCTGTCATTGAAAACAATGTGTTTCTGAATTCATTTATATACTGAGGGTAAGGTTGAATCAACAATTGTGTAACATACTCTAAACGGTAATAGTAGTTCACTAAAGTTACCAATGTGTTCTTTAGCAAAAACTTTGTGGTGGCAACAACAACTGCATGTGGGGTTTTTTTCCCCTGTTATTTATAGAGTTGGGATGTGTTGGGAAGTTTGCTTAGGATGGTGTTGATCTTTTAGATACCTTAACACTGACAGTGCTCACACTCACCTTGCCCTTTGCCAGTGCTTCAGAGTGGGTGACTGAGCTGTCCGAGATGCTACTGTAAGAGTTGTCTCCTGAAAGCTGAACTTTGAATCTACCTGGAAGTATGTATTAACTCAAATATCAGAATCATCCCTTGTGCTATGCTAGAATATTTTAGCATAAACAGACATGGTTATTTATTAATACAGCTTCAGAGACAAAGATGCTGCTGGATACACTCTAAAACCTTTATTGTAACTTATTAGTGGTGGCAGAAGGTCTGCTGGGTGTAGCCAGCTATTTGAGTCTTTGTTTCCTTATAGAATCATAGAATCATTAAGGTTGGAAGAGACCTCAAGGATCATCCAGTCCAACCATCCTCCCACCACCTATTAACCACTAAACCATGTCCTTCAGTACCACATCCAACCTTTCTTTAAAGACCCGCAGGGACAGTGACTCCACCAACTCCCTGGGCAACCCAATGCCCGACCACTCTTTCCGAGAAGAAATTTTTCCTAATTTCCAACATGAACCTCCCCTGGCCCAACTTGCAGCCGTTCCCCCTTGTCCTGTCACTAGTTATCTGCAAGAAGAGGCCGAGCCCCAACTCGCCACAGCTTCCTTTCAGGTAGTTGTAGAGTGCAATGAGGTCTCCCCTCAGTCTCCTCTTCTCCAGACTAAACAAGCCCAGTTCCTTCAGCTGCTCCTCATGAGACCTGTGCTCCAGACCCTTCACCAGTTTCGTTGCCCTTCTCTGGACACGCTCCAGGGCTTCGATGTCTTTCTTGTGGTGAGGGGCCCAAAACTGGACACAGTACTCGAGGTGCGGCCTCACCAGGGCTGAGTACAGGGGGACAATCACCTCCCTGCTCCTGCTGGCTACACTATTCTTGTTACAGAAATGTAAAGCTATTACTCTTTGTTCTACAGACATTTATCATGTATTTGATTAAAAAAAAGAAAATAAAAATATCCAAGACTGAGATGTCTTGCATAGTTGTGGTTTTACCAAACAACTACAGCTTAAGTATTACGCAACTTCAGGAAGCGCTTTGTTTATAAAAGCTTCTCTGTTTTTTCTCAAGCAGAAAGAGAAGTAGGTGGTATATGTCTATAATGAAGGTGGGGAAACTGTGGAATATGGCAGATGCTAAAAGCAGAAATAAGCACGTTTATGGTAGATAAACATGTCAAGATCTGCCTAATGCAAAATTTTTTAACAAGTCCTTGAGTTAGAAATTGTTCGAGACTGGGATAAGATTCTACAGAAATATATCTGTGCAGCTTTTCTATTCTTGTGTTCTTGTCTGAGCACATGCTTTTTGTAATTTCTCTCAGTAGACCACTTGCATCTCCTAACACAACTCTTCTTTTGGTTTCTTTTTTGCAGTATTTTGGCTTACACAACTTTATAAACATGTTTCTAGTCTAAATTTTGTTCCATTTCTCTTTGACCTGGAAGCTGTGATCATTGGGGATGGAGGGAGGAGGGTGGGGGTGCAGTGTACAGAAGTTAGCTGTGGCAAATGCATAAGATACAACCCTGGATGACTGAATCTCGAATATAAATAAGCACCTGAGAACAAGGTTTTATTTTGATGTTATGCAGCTTCAACTGAAGCTGGAAATATTGGCACTCTCACTATTAATAGGGACCTCCCTTTCATTTGTTGTTAGCTCTGTGGTGGTTCAGGATTTACAAGCAAAGACTTGGTGGGGAAAAAATCTTCATATGTGTCCTTAGTTATATTGAATGGTCGTCTTTGTCGACAAAAGACTAGTAACTCTACAGGAAATAATGAACTAAAATGATGGTAAGGTAAGTAGTTTGACAGGTTGTCTTAAAGATTCCTGTAGTAATTATAGCAAATGAACAATTTCTTGTAGGAATAAAGAAGCAGTCATAAGATATTAGAGCCACTGATACAGCATGTTTGGCAGTTCCTTACTAAAAGGCAAGAGTACCCTCTTTGTGATAGAGCTGATTGCTTTTTATTGTTAATTACATGTTTCTCCTTCTGGCTTGTCACATAGTAAATTTTTGCATGTACAGTGCAAAATTTATCCATGTCAAACTTTGCAAGTTTTTGGAACTGCTTCAAAAATAATGAAATTAAGACATTTTGATTGCAGTATTTGTAATTAAAGAATACCACCTAATTTTGTTCCTTTCCCCAGTAATTTTTTTAGTTCACAGTAAGAAATCAAAAACTAGCTGTGCTAGTCTCATGACCTGACTTGATGTAGGTTGATTTAAAGTAAAGATCAGTATCTTTACTGATCAGTGAAGCTCAAGGTAAGCCCTGGCTGCAGTGACCATGAAATGGTGGAGTTCAAGGTCCTGCAAAAGCAGGGGGTGAGGAATGAAGAAATAATCACTGAAGGAGAAGACTAGGTTCAAGACCATGAAGGTTCACAAGTCCATGGGACCTCATGAAATGCATCCATGGGTCCTGAGGGAACAGGTGGATGAATTTGCTAAACCACTCTCCATCATATTTGATGAGGTGATTTGTGACAGCCAACATGGCTTCACTAAGGACAAATTGTGCCTGACAAATTTGGTGGCCTTTTATGATGGGGTTACAGCATTGATGGGTAAGGGAAGAGTAACAGACATCATCTACCTGGATTTGTGCACAGCGTTTGATGGTGTCCCACATGACATTCTTGTCTCAAAATTGGAGAGACATGCATTTGATAGATGGGCCACTCAGTGGATAAGGAATTGGCTGGAAGGCCACAGGCAAAAGCTGTGCTCAGTGGCTTGATGTTCAAGTGGAGACCAGTGACGAGCGGTGTTCCTCAGGGGCTGGTATTGTGAACCGGCGCGGTTTAACATCTCTGTTGATGACATGGACAGTGGGATCGAGTGCACCCTCAACAGGTTTGCTGACAACTCCAAGCTCTGTGGTGCAGTCAACATGCTGGAGGGAGGGGATGCCATCCAGAGGGATCTTGACAGGCTGGAAAGATGGGCCCATGCGAACCGCCTGAAGGTCAACAAGGCCAAGTGTAAGGTCCTGCATGTGGGTTGTTGCGATCCCAAGCACAACTGCTGGCTGGACAGAGAATGGATTCGGAGTAGCCCTGAGAAGGACTTGGGGTTGTTGGTGTATGGGAAGCTAAACATGAGCCGGCAATGTGTGCTTGCAGCCCAGAAAGCCCACTGTAGCTTCATCTGCATCAAAAGAAGTGTGACAGCAGGTTGAGGGAGGCGATTCTGCCCCTTGACTCTGCTCTCTTGAAATGGCACCTGGAGTACTGTGTCCAGCTCTGGGGTCTCCAGTAGAGGAAAGACCTGGACCTGTTAGAACAATTCCAGAGGATGGCCACAAAGATGATCAGAAGGCTGGAGCACCTCTCCTATGAGGACAGGCTGAGACAGTTGTGGTTGCTCAACCTGCAGAAGAGAAGGCTTCAGGAAGACCTAATTGTGACTTTCCAGCACCTAAAGGGGGCCTACAGGAAAGCTGGAGAGGGACAGTTTATCAGCGAGTGTAGTGATGGGACAAGGGGTAATGGGTTTAAACTAAAAAAGAGGAGATTAAGATTAGATATTGGGAAGAAATTCTTGATTGTGAGAGCAGTGAGGCACTGGAACAGGTTGCCCAGAGAGGCTGTGGCAACCCCATTCCTGAAAGTGTTGAAGCCCAGGTCAGATGAGGCTTTGGGCAGTGTGGTCTCGTGGAGGCTGTCCCTGCCCATGACAGGAGGGTTGGAACTACATGTCTTTAAGGTCCCCTCCAACCCAAACCACTCTATGATTTTATGATCTGTCTGCAACTCTTTGTTGTAAAAAACTTCCAGCAAACTGTTTAATCAAATCTCATAGCTGCACACTGCAGTGGTGTAGTGCTAAACAGTAATATATGAATTATAACTATGCCATCTCAGAAGTAATATCACAGCTCAGTACCATTTCCATTTTGCTTATGCAGCATTTTTGAGAGGTGCTAGCTTACAGATGCCAGTGATTTTAAAAAAGAAATCTTACTCAGAAATCCACATGTAACTATGAAGAACATACAAAAGAGTGAAAATGGTTGAACTTCCTAGGAAAAATTATAATTTTGAAGTTCTTTGAACTTAAACATTTATGAGTCTTTAAAAGTATATTACTTTTCTTTCTCAAAAGCAATTTGCTTCTTTATTCAAGAGTTGGAAAAAAGAACAATTGTCTGTGGTGAATTGAGTGCAGCTAGTGGTTTATATATTCATTGAACATCAGTATCTTACTGCTTTGTTTTCCACTGTCTTTAAACAGGAGGAAAAACAAACCTGGTGAAACATTTATTGTAAGGAGATAATAAAACTCTCAATAGATTACATACGCATTTGTGGATGTGTATCACATAATTACACAAAGAGAAGCACTGCAAAAAGTGTTTGTAATTAATTGTAGATAATCTTTTCAGAGAAGTTTAGGGATACAATTAAGAAGTAAAGGAAACTGTTATTTTCTCTGTCATGTTTTAGTCTCATGATTGCCAAGTTAGATTCTTACAATGAGATCCTGGCATCCAGGAAGAAATAGGAAGTTTTGAGTATTGGTTTAATCGAGTTAGGATATTCACCCACTAAAGTACCTTAGCAGGGGAGGTAAAAAACAGCCTAAACTTATAAGTTCAACTGAAACAATGGAAATATTAGGCCAACACAGGCTGCTTTTGTTAATCACAAGACATGTTCTTTGGCATGATTCTCAGTTACTTTAAGCAGGATCTACAGCATGATGCACTGGTGGTTGCAGCACAGAATTTCTGAGTCTAAATGCACATTGGTGAGTTGTTTTTCTTCAGTAGTACATGACTTAATCTTACCTCTGTCTACAACAAGGAGCTTTACATTTTCTCTACCGATTTAATATGCTGGGCACTCACAGAGAGAGACAACAGGGAGGAAAGTTGTCTCCAAATATTAATCAGTTTACTTATGGTTCTATCTTACAAATATCACACAAATCATATTCACGTTTAATCTTAGTGAAGTGGGAATAAAAACTTGTGCAATGTTACTATAGATCTCACATATTGTATAAATTTAAAAGTTACAAGTATGAGCTTCTACATGAAGTCGTTCTCACAAATGCTCCTAGAACTTTAGTCATTAACTCAAATGTTTTGTCAGCTCCTTGTGAGATGTGCTCTTACACAGCTGCCTTTTTTTTTCCTAGCTTTCTTCGCACTATACTTTAACTCTCAGGAATCATGTTTACAACATTCATCCACTGATTCATTCTGTGCTGTGTTTCTCATCTGTGTTTGTCAACTGTATCCAGAGGGCGATGACTGTTTTATTTTGCACTCCCATCTGAAAATCAAGTGGTCTTGCCTCATTGCCTACTCTTAGTAACTACGACCCAGCAAGTTGTCAGCATGAAGCAATCCTTGGTTACTTCATGTTTGCTTTTCTTCTTCCGGATGGCTGTTTGTCAGCTCCTGCAGAGGTACTTTATTTCATTTGTATGAATGGAGTCTGGAGTTTTCATTGCCACATGTCTTCTTTGATGAACTTTTATTCTCATTTGTGCAGCTTTGGTGGATACTATTTATAACATTTATTTAGCAGAAAATTAACGTTAAAATTATCTCACAAAATTAATCAGAAATTTCAGATTTACCATAGATCATTTTCTTTTTGGCGTCATTTCATTCTCATTCTTTAGTGTTCTGGGTCTAATCCAAACCCGAAAGCTCTTGAAGCAGATAGAAATGTGTAATTTTGCTTGTCTGTAAAACATCTCAAGTATCTATGACATTCTCTAAAGATTTGGAATTTGCTGGTATGTGGAAAGCACCCCTGATTACTTCCTACCAGGATTTCAATTATATATTTCTACACTTTTTAATATTCAAGTTATTAATTTAGACAGCTTGAGAAAACCTTTTGAAATAGACATTAAAAAAAGTTTTTAAAAATTCTTTAAAAGTATAAAAAGTTGGTGCATTGACAAGCAAGAACTCAATAGCAGTAGTACTCAATTGCTTTAGCAACGATCTGTGACCTTCCTACACTCACGCTACACTGAGTTTGTTTCCTTGAAGCTGTTCTTGGAGTTAGGTACTCAGCAAGGTGTCCGTCCAAAAGCTTCACACATATTTCTAAGGATAAAATGATGCTGTAAGTGCAGACTTGACTTGTTGAACGATTCAGATTTCAGGATAAAATATTTTAGGTCCATACCTGTGTTAAACAGACTTTGATTAATTTCTTGGGGTCAGCTAGAGAAATCTACCTCCATCCCCACCAGGCAATTAATATTGTGTGGTAACACCCCAGAAGGGGGTTAGGTGTGAGCTGGTGTCCTGGTTCATTCAGGAGTCTCGCATCGGCTCGTAGAGAGCTTGAAGCCTCAGGATGTTGCTGGTGGGGGAGAAGTGGGCATCTCTGCAGAGCTCAAATCCAGTTAATGGCTAAGGAGATCCTCAGGTGATAAAGGGATGTTTATATATCTGAATCAAGTGTTGTTTTATTCCAGAACTGAAAAATGGACAGATTCCGCACGAATAGAGCAGCTTTTTTGTTTCTAAATGTTCTCTCTCTTACTTCCACAGGAAGTGTGTTGTGCAATGGAAGCTATTTTTTTTCAAACTTTTTTTTTTTTTCAGCTGCATCAGTTCCATTGTGTTAGTCACCAGTTCTCTGTTACTTTTTCACCTTATTGGGATTTTTCCTTCTGGGACAAAAAAGGCAAAAGAAAAAGAAAAAAGTAAACAGAATCTCAACTTGTAGTGGGAATGAATCTGAATGGATAAACTGCGTTATTATGTCAGAATCATTTGGCGCTGGTTTTATGTTTTAAAAGTGTGTAGGTGACAAGAAAATTCTAATGTGTACTATACATTTGCCCAGAGGGCAAGAGATAAACTCTAGTCATTCCAATTCAAGGACAGTTCATAACAGAACTCATGTTACTCTTGAGAAAATTTTTGCACTGTCAGAAAGACGGTTTGAATGGATGCAAATTTTGTATCACCGGGGTCCGCCATTTTATGACACATGCATGCTGCATAATTACAGCTATATTCTCAGAGCACCAGGGGAATATCACCCTGAACGTATCCATCTGAAAATGATGAACACTAGGTTTTCTTTCTCTAGAATTATATTGCATGGGAGTATATTTATTTTGTACAGTGTAGAACAGGAACAATCTTTGTTGACTAAAACAAAGATGCCATGTGACTGGTTCTGCAGAAAAAAAATAATTGCATAAAATTACTAGAATTTTGTGTATGCCTTAAATAAAATTAAAACCCATTTCTGTTATTTTATTTTCTTTTTTTCTAATTGGGAATTGGACACTGGAAATTGTGAGTGAATTTTATTAAGTCAAGAAAGATTTAGTGTATTATTTGGATAATCTCCATGAGATTTATTCATAGCTAATTGTGCAATAACCACATCTGTGGTCTTTGGCTGTCTTTTTCTGCATATGCGCAATGTTAGTTTCTAAGGTCCTGTATGATTATAGATACCGTTTGAGGGGACTATCATGCTAGAAAATAGAGGGAAAAAAAATGAGATTTTAATGTCTCTTATTTTTTGTTTTTGTGCTAGTTTTAGCTGGCATAGAGTTAATTTATTTCATAGTAGCTGGTATGGGGTTATATTTTGGATTTGTGCTGAAACCAGTGTTGATAACACAGGGATGTTTTCATCATTGCTGAACAGTGCTCACACAGAGTCAAGGCCTTTTCTGCTTCTCACACCACCTCACGAGTGAGTAGGCTGGGCATGCACAAGAAGTTGGGAGGGGACGCAGGCAGGACTGTTGACCTCAACTGACCAAAGGTATATTCCATGCTATATGACATCACATTCAGCATATAAAGCTGGGGGGAAGAGGAAGGAAGGGGGGAACGTTTGAAGTGATGCCATATGTCTTCCCAAGTAACCATTAAATATGATGGAGGCTGGATAAAGAATGGATTGAGAGCAACCTTGAGGAGAACAACTTGGGCCTGCTGGTTGATGAGAAGCTCAAAAGGAGCCATCAGTGTGTGCCAACAGCCCAGGAAGCCAACCATGTCTTGGGCTGCATCAAAACCAGTGTGACCAGCACGTGGAGGGAGGTGATTTTTTCCCTTCACTCTGTTCTCATGACACCCTACCTGGAGTACTGCATCCAACTCTGTGGTCCCAGTGCAAGAAAGACATGGAGCTGTTGGAGCAAGTCCAGACGAGTGCCACAAAGTTGATTAGAAGGCTGGAGCCCTTCTCCTATGAGGACAGAGGCTGAGAGAGTTGGGGATGCTCAACCTGGAGAAGAGAAGGCTTCAGGAAGACCTAATTGTGACTTTCCAGCACCTAAAGGGGGCCTAGAGGAAAGCTGAAGAGGGACAGTTTATCAGCGAGTGTAGTGATGGGACAAGGGGTAATGGTTTTAAACTAAAAGAGAGGAGATTTAGATTAGATATTGGGAAGAAATTCCAGTGGTGAGGCAGTGGAACAGGTTGCTCAGAGAAGCTGTGGCAGCCCCATTCCTGAAAGTGTTGAAGTCCAGGTTGGATGAGGCTTTGGGCAACGTGGTCTAGTGTAGGGTGTCCCTGCCCATGGCAGAGAGGTTGGAACTACATGTCTTTAAGGTCCCCTCCAACCCAAACCATTCTATGATTCTATGGAGCCCTACTTTCCTGGAGACAGTTGAACACCTGCCTGCCCATGGAAAATGGTAAATGAATTCCTTGTGTGCGTGCACAGGTTTTGCTTTGCCTATTAAACTGCATTTATGTGAACCCATGAGTTTTCTCACTTTCACTCTTCTGATTGTCTCCCCCATCCCACTGTGGGGGGAGTGAACAAGCTGCTGCCTGGCACTCAGCTGCCGGCTGGAGTTCAACAACTAAAGTTTCTTTGCTTGCCAAGGAGTTTCTTTGGTTTATGTTGCATCAATCCATTCTGTAGCTGTTACAGTTTATTAAAAGATTACATACTGGATTCCAGGCGAGTATTCAATAGTCTGTATAACTGTATGTAGGCAGACCCTAATATTTACACAAAGCTGTCCTAAATTTGAAGAGGAGTGGTTGAACTTCAGGCTTAGTGCCTGGAACATGACTTTTCCTTATTCCTTTAGTTTCACTGTTTCATTCTGAGAAGTTCTTTCTGCTTTGGTTTGCATATGTAAAGTGATACTATGAGTTCTTTCTCCTGTAAAATGTCTTTCTTGCTATGAATTTTGCATTGTCTTAGTGCAGATGTGGTTTATCTGCCTTTATTTTGAGATTGTCAAGAGTATTCATATGCTGTATCCTGGAGGAGATGTTTGGGATCTGACAGTTACTAGAGTTCAAGTGTACCATTTAACTTCTAGACCAGTATTTTAAATCCTGATTATTTGGGGGAATTAACGTCTGTCTTTTAATGGTATAATTTTTCTTTATTGTTTATTGGAGTGTCCTGGTTTCAGCTGAGAGAGAGTTAATTTTCTTCCCAGCAGCCAGTGTGGGGCTGTGTTTGGGTTTGTGCTGGAAGCAGCGCTGATAGTGCAGAGATGTTTTTGCTGTTGCTGAGCGATGCTCACACAGAGCCAAGGCCTTTGCTGCTTCTCGCACCGCCCCGCCGGCGGGATGGCTGGGGGTGCGTGGGGAGTTGGGAGGGGACAGACAGGACAGCTGACCCCAACTGACCAAAGGGACATTCCACACCATATGGCATCATGCTCGGTTTATAAGGGGCTTGGGGGGAAGAGGAAGGGGGGGGGCAGCGGCGTTCAGAGTGATGGCATTTGTCTTCCCCAGTAACCGTTACGCGTGATGGAGCCCTGCTGTCCTGGGGATGGCTGAACCCCTGCCTGCCGTGGGCAGTGGGGAATGAATTCCTTGTTTTGCTTTGCTTGTGCACGCGGCTTTTGCTTCACTTATTAAATTCTTGTACCTGAACCCAGGAGTTTTCTCACTTTCACTCTTCTGATTCTCTCCCCCTTCCTGATGAGGGGGAAGGAGTGAGTGTTTATGTGGTGCCCAGCCGCTGGCTGAGGTAAAAACGACATGGAGAAAAATCAAAATGCTAAAATTTAAACTGAAATGCAACATGGTATTGGGCTTTGACTAGTGAATAAATGAGCAGTTGTTTTGGTCGTGGAGAGTGAAAGTATTCTAAATGTTTTTCAAAGATGTTTGAAAGCTCTCTGGATCATAGTTATCTACGTGTTTGCCATTTATAGGAGAAGGAAGGCATGAACTAAATTGTTGCATATAAGGTTTTATGAATTTTATATTAAATGTCGGTTAGCTACAGCATGAGCAGTGGAATCTAAAGAGGTCTTTCATTCTATTGTGGTTTTCTTTCATTATTTACTGTTTACCACTGGGCACATACGTGAGTTTCTGTTTTGGCTGAAAATAGTCCCTGCCTTCAGTAACGACTTTCACTTTTTTTGCAGTTAACATGGCTTATGCTCCTCAAAAATAGGCATACTTTGGAATCAATAGTATTAGGACCAAATTATTGAAAGGAGGAAGTAGAAATGAAAGTCTAAGAAGATTGATTCAGTGGCACAACTGGAGGCATCTTGTTTAATTCAGATATACTCGGGTGCCCCTTCCAGCTCTCCCTCCAGAATATCACAGATCTTCCATAAGGACACCAAGCAAGAGAGCAAGGTTTTTATTTGTGCACTGAAGTTATCTAGTAAAATTTCAGCAGCTGATTACTTCATGTGTGTCCTGTGAGAGTGCAAAGGATAAAGAGCAGCTTTTAAGTGTGTGCTTACTTCCTGTGGTGTGTGTTGTAGTTACCTGTAGATTATGACTATAGTAATTCAATTATGTACTGATCAAAATGTAGTTTGCAGGAAGGGCTTTTAATTGCTATATGACAATTTTTTGCTGTTTAGTAAAGGCACTATCAGTAGCATGACCAGCCAAAGGAGTCTGGAAGACTAGAAGAAATCTAACATTGTAGAAACTACCATCAGAAATATGGGAAGTAGAGGAAATCTTGGAATAAAGTGCATGAGTTAATAAATGCTTGTAACTTTGGAAACTAAGCTACTTTTCCTGTTTTCTTGCAGCAAATGCTATTTCAGGATTGCATCAGAGGATCTCAGATCTTAAGGAAAATATTCATAAAGAGAGATAATGCAGTCTAATGCATGAGAGAATTTGCTTCTCAGTACCTTATTTATCTTAAAAAACTGACAGGAAAGAGTGTACTAAACTTATGATTGCAGGTGTATGATATCACCTATACAGAGATGCATATTTAAATCTAGACTGTGTGAAAGGTCAGAGCTAAAAGATACTCTGCAGAAGATTTGGATTCAGAAGCTGTCAATGTAGAAGCTAAAGTTAAATAATTCAGTCTCCTCCTGCACTGGAAGGCAAAGCATAATATTGAAGGATTACAGTTCACTTACAACGATATTGCCAAGTAAACCCTAGAGAGAAAGAAATGGAATTTCATTCCAGAGTATTTCAAGTTATATTTCTTTTGTATTCAGGTGATGGGCTAGCAAACTAGCTGTCTCTGTTATTATTAGTAGTATTGTTATTATTAATGTTATTAGTAGTATTAGTATTATTTCATTATGCTGGCAAGAAAAAAGAAACAATGGTCAAAAAAATTTGGATGCTTCAATTCTGGAAAGTACACAACTGATAGTGGACAGCGCTTTTGTTTTTCTCTACCTTCAGTGGGGCAAGCTTTTTTTACCATTTTCACTCTGGCTGTTGTGCAGGTGGTTGACCAGATTGACACGCTAACGTCGGACCTGCAGCTGGAGGATGAGATGACAGACAGTTCCAAAACAGACACACTCAACAGCAGCTCCAGCAGCACAACAGCTTCCAGCTTAGAGAAAGTCAAGGTAAGGGGCAGTGCACCGCTCATCAAGCCGCCTGCACACCCCTCCGCTATCCTCACCGTGCTGCGGAAACCGAATCCACCCCCACCTCCACCACGACTGACACCTGTCAAGTGCGACGAGCCTCCGAGGCTCTCTCCTCCAGCCATCCCTGTCAAGACTAATGGTACCCTGCTGCGAAACGGGGGCTTGCCAGTCCCGCCCAACCGCATTCCAAATGGAGATATATGCTGTATACCGAACAGTAATTTGGAGAAAGCTGCAATGCAGCCTCTGATGCACAGACCTGAGAAAGAGCGGTGTCCTCAGCCAGGAGCAAGGGAACGGGTACGATTTAGTGAAAAAGTGCAGTACCACGGCTATTGCCCTGACTGTGATGTTCGGTATAACATTAAAAACAGGGAGGTGCACTTGCACAGTGAGCCTGCTGGTGTTGTGGGAAAGCTGCCACACCAGTGCCCTCCTCTGCCACCTCCACCACTTCCACTGCCTCCGTTTTCTCTAGAAAATGGAGGGATGGGGATAAGTCCGAGTAATAGCTTTCCTCCTCCGAGACCTGCGACTGTGCCTCCACAAACCGCGCCAAAACCCCAGAAGACCATCTTGAGGAAATCAACTACTACAACAGTGTGATGTATGCCACTTGAAACAATTCTTTGTTTTTTCCTATATATAAACATAAATAGGTAATGAGCACTTTCTACTTGAGCAATAAAAAGACCCAATGTATTACTCCCTGTATCAAGTGAAGTGGCATAGAAATCACATGGTAAGTACAAAGGGGGATGCTTGTGGATCTTGTACGCACCAAAATGGTGGTGCGTGATAGATTTTGTTCTATCTGACATAAGGGAATAATCATTGCTCCCGAGTTTTGGGAAACTTCCTGTACCTGGTAAGTACCTTTTAAAATGTCATTTGATGAAGCCAAGTGGAGTACCAGATAACTGCTTTTGACTGAATTCTAGCAAATACATTTCTCTCTGCCTGACTGCTTGAGCAAAGGCACTGTGTGTGAAGTGGTGCAGTAGGAGGTAATCACCAGACTTTCAGGCAGCTTGAGCTTTGATGGGGAAGTAGAGAAATAATTGAAAGGTATATTAACATGGCCTTGGAAAACTTTATCTCACATTTTGTTTATCACTTGCTCAACATGCCACTGCCAAGGTGAAGTACAGAGTTTTCAAATGAGCAGGAATATTCCCATTTTTCCCACTATTTTCACTGCTCCATCTGCAAAATGATAGTAATATTTTATCTCACAAACAATGTTGGTAGATTAAAACAACAAAGCACAGTCCTGCATTTTTCACAAAGCTTTTGTCTGGTGCAAATCTCTTTTTGTAGGCAAAGAAAATTCTGCCTAAGGCCTTCAGGGACATCCACTTAATTCATGTAGAGAGCTTTGAAGTTGAAAAGCTCTGTGCAATTATGAAGTATTAACATGCAAAACAAGATATTTTACATGTTATCACATTTTGATGGTGAACCCAATTAATATTTTTACTAGTTGAAAAAAAAGTCCTGAGTCTTTTTAATTATTTTATGAAAGACCATTCTTTTATTCTCATAAAGAGAATTGTTGGAACCTAGATTTAAAAAACAATCAATCAGTGAAGAAAATGTGGTCATAAATCTGTTATTTGCAAAAGCTGTGCAAAATTAATCTCAAATGACCCAACAGCAGATGCTATAGAAAAGCAGTATTCTTTTTTTTCAGCTGAAATGTAAAACATATTCTATGGCAAAACAGACAAAAATAGACAAAACAGATTTTTCGTTTAAATTTCCATTTATATGCAGTAATATGTATTAAACTGAAAACCAATCTTCACTCAGTTTCCCTATATACACATTATAGTACATTTATAGTATTTAAACCAAAACAATAAGAATAATCATGCAAAATTTCTAACAAATAACTACCCTTTGAAAACCTTTGTAGTAAACAAAGATTGTGTTTCATGCAAATACACATTTAAGGTCTAAAGCTTCATGTTGTATTCTTTGCATGAAAGTAGCAAAGCAAGAAAATCATCTTAAATGTTTAATCATGCTTTCCCCAAATGCTCCCCACGTGCTTTTCATGATGCACTCTACATTTTTTGTTGTTTGACTATACTTAATCTAATGAAAACTGTTGCCAACTGAAGTCCTAGCGCTTGCAGCAGGACGCAGTAACTTGTTCTGCAGGTGTGCGTGATATTTGCCGCTCAAATGAAGTTTCTGGCAGGTGAATTCTGCTCACGCCCTGGGACTCCACAGCACCTCCCTTGCTCACGCATTGAAAAGTACATTTAAAATCACTGGAACAATGTGTGGACATATCCACATTGTGTATCCAGAGGTTTTTCTTTTAAAAAGAAAATTTTTGCTGTCTGTTTGACTTTATCACTACTGTGGAGATCATATACCAACAGTTATATGCTAGTTTACTATCTTTTTCCTTCTTAAAAGGACTACTGTGTACAAGAAATTATAGGATAACACATATCAAACATTGCATATTTTATATAAAATATTTCTGTTTCATCTTAAATTGGAGAAAATAACAGGGTTTTTTGTTTGGTGGTTTTTTGTTTTTTTTTTCTGAGGGAGGGATCTGCTGCACATATCCTACATCACTTGACTCATTCTTCCAGTATAAACTCAGCTCTTATAGCAGAGCACAGTATTTCTCCTCTGGATTCTGTCCCTGGGCTTGCTAGAGTCCCACAGATATGTTAGTACGTCCAAATTAGATGCTGTACTCTATGGATGTGCATTGATATATATGTACATTTCAGTTTTGTTGTAGTGATAAGTTTACAGTTCTCAGCTCTGGGAAGTTTAAGTGGGATCTGTCTTTCAGCATTTCATGTTCAGTTTTGGTATACATCTTCATCTTGCGCTTAGTCCTCTCTTTCAGAGGCACTTTCTTTTCTCTTTCCCCATGACTCCTGAGCACCCTTTCACAAACTATGGCCCTTCTTTGTGCATTTTCATGGGGGGAAAAAGCACTGTGCTATAAAAACAAAAGATGCAGCTTTTCAAATGCAATGCTGCCTTTGGCCAAAAATGTAATTTCCAAATGTTTAGGAAATACATTTTTTCTTCTGCACAGTTTTCTAACCCAGACTTTCTTCAATGCACCTAAGTGCGTTAAATCACGATATGTTGAATCAATTCTTCTGTTTTAATGAGGATGTGTCTGGTCGGTGTTCTATGCATCCTATTGTAAAGTATGTTTACCAGAATAACAATTTAATATTATTAACATGACAGAATAAAATTCAAGTTAAAACAGCTAAATTGCAAAGCTTGGGAAACAATTAACTTTAAGCTTTGCAGCACTGTCTGGAAAATTCTAATAAAAATGACATAAGAAAGAATGCAATACTATATTCAGCCAGCAGTAGTTTTTTGCATTTATATTAGGAATGTAATCTCTGTGCAGCATTTTTGAATACCTATAAATATAGCATGTTTCACACCTTACTAAGGAAAACACAATAAACTAACCAGAACTGGACAGGAATTTTCTACCTTTGAAACATAAATGTAATATCTTTGAGATTATATTTAGGATTTTGCAAAGATCCTGAAAAACTGAAAGGCCAGTAACAGTACTCACAGCAAGGTAACCCAACTTTTGGCATCATTTCACACTGGTGCTCAGTTTTGATTTCCCAGAGGTGTTCTAAAGTCTGAATTGTCCAGATCTAGACTTCTCAAATGCAAATAGAAGAAGGTGCTTTCTGTCAAATTAATGAAGAGCACGAGCTTCAGAAAATGGAAATAAGCAATGCAAATCACTTAATTTGTAATAACATAATTGATTAATAAAAGCTAACATATGGCTGCTTTGTAAGAAAGGAAGAGCAGGAGGCTAAAATCCAATAACAATCCTTTTTAAGGATTTAAGGTAAGAATCTTCAAAAAGTTCTTGAATCTTTTTATCACCTAGTAAAAGTCACCGTTCATTCTTCTTTCTTGTCTTCTGGAGTTGTTGCACCTTTCAACACATCTTCCATTGTTCATAGAAAGAAAAAAAGATTCCAAATCTTCATCCACATTTTTTATTATTAAACAAATATTTTATTTAAACTGTGATGTGAAGTAAATGAAGTAGACTACAACTCTTGTTAACTTCCTTCAGATAACTTGATTATTGGTTTAGAAGCAAATGGAGTGCAGTGTGAATTCTTTAATTACCAGAGGGATTTGTGTATGCCCTCTGGACCTGCTCAGATCTCTTTGTTTCCGTGTTCTAATTATGGCTTTCCTTTCAGTCATACCACGAACGGTAATTTTACATGTGGAGATAAAATCATGTTATGCTTGGCATGTCAGACGTCTGATTTACTTTTAAAGTAGGCATGATTATTGGGCACATATTTTTACAGAGGCAGCATTTCTTATTCCTGGGTTGTATTTATGCTGTGATCCACGCTTTTTCAGAGGTGGTGTGTGTAGAAACAAAGTACTTATCTACTGTTTAAAGCAGCAATTATAATGCAAGTATCAGGCTTAGAGCTGCAGCTAAGGTCTTGTAAGTGAGATACACACACAGGCATGCGGTAGAAGACATGTCTTCTTCTCGTAAACCATGGTAAGTACAATGTTTAGAATACGTAACGTGAAAATTATGTGGCACCTATTTAATAACCACATTATAGGGCAATGTGAGATATATAGTATGCAATAGTTACACGCTGCAGCCTAGTGTTTCTGAATGTATTAGCACAGACTGTGCAGCTCATAACTGAAGCAGCAGCGGCAGCTCTGGTGTTACTGGCTCAGCACACTGCAATGCATACAAGTTGCGGTTCAACCTCACCTTTGTTTGGTAGTGGTTACATGGTGATGGTTTTAAATGGGAAAAACTAGCAAGGATTTTATCTCACTGGCCTGTTTTGTGGTGGAGAAGAGCCCAAGAAAGCAAGTTTCTCCCTTAGTCATAATTTTGGCAAGGTATCTGTAGTAGTCCATCCTGGGATAGCTCTGGGGAGCATGTGCAGGTTAACTTTCATTCCTGATCTTCAGTCATTTCACATCTGGCTACCTCATGTTGGTCAAAGATCTCTCTAGTTAGCTGAGTTTGGAGCTGCTGGGATAAATGGACTTGACCAGGTATCCTGCTGCAGTTGCCCATGCTCTTGTCAGCCTGTGCAAGTCTGCTATGTTCTGGTTTTTCACATTTGTTCATGTATGGCAAAGTCCCATGTTGTTATGTCGTTAGAGGGTTTTGTTAAAAAATTGCACTATGCACTGTATCCATCAGCTGAACTGCATTGTTTCAGTGGTGTAAGCAGGTGGGGCCATGGCTGTATTTAGCTTGCCCCGTTTTTTGTGATGGTGAATCGCTGGAAATTTTGAGGCAGAGTTTTGTTATAGTTGAGATAATCAATCTCCTGCCAGATTATAAAAACAAAGTGAGAATCTCTCACACAGGTATGACCAAGAGGAACTAGAACGTTTCATATTTTGCAGGATAGTTTTTGTTATTGCAGGACTATGTATGTTCTATGGTATTGAAATGTTTTCTATAGAGAGATGAGAAAAAGTCGGGTCTGATCCAGTAAAAGAAGCAGAACATAAATTGCAACCAATAGCCAGTCAACAGCAGTGCTCTGAACGATGAGTACGATCAGGACCATTCTGCTGCCTTGATTGGGGAAGATAAAGAGTGGAGCTCCAGAAATTACTGTATCTTCTTCTCAAGAGAAGAGGTTTCTTCTTTCATCCTGAAATATTTTATGTATACACTAAGACTCTTTAAGGAACTGAGTACAGTCTACTTCACTGTGTAAATTATGTTCATAATAAGAAATTATATTTTAAAGGATTTTTCTTATCTCAGATCTATCCTTTTATGTTGTTTGCCTGATCTTTTGACTGACTTCTTTTGCAATCTTGCAAACAATAAAGGAAAAAAAATAATTTACATGAAGGGAAAATAATAGGTATATTATGAAAAAAAGAAACTGAACAAGTGTTTTTAAGTATATTCTTCAACAGTGCTTGCAGGATGATGGCTCCATCAATGTCGGAGTTTGTTTTTCTTTTAGTAGGGTTATTATCAGTAGTTTAAACGTAATCTTAAATCACTTGAAGAGAGCAAGAAAAAAGCCTGTCAGTGGCAGAATTTTTCACAAAAGTTTATTTCCTTTCAAGTTCAATGTTGACTTTGCTAAGTAAAAGTTATTAATGCATGTCAGTCTCCTTCCTCAATAAATTAGCATGTGACAAACAGAACATGTTGATAATGTATTTTTGTGTATATCTCTAATGCCTACAGAATATTTTGATTTTCATTTTTTGCAAATACAGTGATGACTGTGTACTGCATCTACAAATTACATTCTCTTCTGTCACTAAGGAGTAACTAACATACTGTAACGTTAATAGATGACTGTTTTCCTTCAGTTTCACTATTTCAAAATGATTACATGGCTCAACTTCATAAGATAAATTTGGGGCTTCAGACCCACGTGAGATAAAACACTAGCATTCGTTAAGATGAAGTACAGCCAACACCAGTGGAAGCTGACTTTTGAAAGAAAGCCAGTGTAGTTCCCTCACACTCCCTGCAAAAGCATTTGTTGCAGAATCTTTCTGCTACTACATAAAAAGCTGTTTGTATGTCTATATGTTCCCGTTTCTTCCCCGTTTAGAAGTGATATGTACTTTGGTAAATGTTAGATTTGCAGATATTTGATATTAGGAAATACTGATTCACTGATGATAATGAAGCAAAAGGAAAAACTGGTGGATTCTCACAATATCATATACTTACTCTTATGTGAAAACTATCTATCAATTATTTCTTGATAGTATATAACAACACAAGTATGAAGAGAGACACTTAAGTACTGCATAGTAGTTGTTACAGATGAAAATGCACTTCTTTCACATTGGACAGCAATACATCTCTCTGTACTGATGAAACGTATGAAGGAAATGGACTGGAGACAACTTCTTTATTTATCCATATCTGGGTGGACCAGCTTCCTCATACTGTGTTGTTAAAAGAGTCCAGCTGAATCAGTACCAAAAAATGAACAGATAAAGTGATTTTTATTTTGCTTACTTTCCTTCTTTTATTTTGGGTAACAGGACAGTATGGGCCTTTCTGTGCCTGCCAGACACAGGGGATTATTATTTTATTTATTTAAAGCATGGGACCTACATCTGCTTGTGAAATGAGTCTAGCACAGTGGGAGCAGTGGGTATAGCGCAGGCAAAATTAGAAACTGTAGAGCCAAGCAATTCAGTCCATGCCAGAAACAGCATAACTTCAGCCGTATTTGAAAGCTGCCTCCATTTAGTCCAGAAGTTTTAAAGCTTTGAACAATTTCTTCAAAACAGAATTTTGGAAGAATTTTGATAAATAAATCTGCTGATACTTTAGCTTGTACTAAATTACCTAGACAGAAAAGTATTTGAAATCCTTCTCTCATACAGAAAGCAAAGTGGTGTTCAATAGGACTTTTATAATTAGCGATAAAGGGAACTTTTATTATTATCTGTCAAGTGCATGTAGAACTTAATGAATGCATAGAAAATGTGTCATTTAATAATGTATAGTAAATAAAGAAAAATGTGGTTAAGTGCTTTAAGTCCTGTCCTGTGGGACAGGACAATGATGAGTTGGGAAGAATTTAATATCTCTGGGACTTGTCCTTTAGATACAGTGTGAGAAGAAATATTGTGCATAACCACACTGCCCAGGAGGAGCACTGGGAGGCAATGACAAACTTCTTGCTGACGGGACTGTGTTCCTAGCACTGCATCATTTCTAGACCTTGTACTAAATCAGATATCAGATACATTAAATCTCAGGATCCCTTGCATAGCCAGACACGTCTGCAGGTCAGTGTAGTAAGAAAGCAGTGCCTCAGTGCACAACAGAAAACACAAACCCCACAATTTGCTCAGTCCAGGGTTTAATTCTACCAGAATCATATAGTATTTGGGTAGCTTGAAAATTCAGCTTTCTGTACCCTTCATTATCTTCTTCCGTACTCCGCCCTTTCTTTCTGCACAGATGTACAATAGCGTAAGAATAGGATCTTTGTCTCTAAGTGTTTAGCCTTATTTAATGTGGATTAATATTACTAAAATTTATTATATGTGACAATAAAAATGCCTTCAAAGGGTATTCAGATATTTTCAGGTCACTTTTACCTGGAAACATGCCAATCATCCACCGTCAGTGCTAGGAATTGAACAAGAGAGAAAACAATTTACCTTCCCTACCTTAGCATGCATTGACTTATACCAGAGAGCCATTTTGACTCCCCATGCTATCATTGAGTTTACTTTTAAGGAAATGATTGAAACTAAGGTCTCTGTGGTTGTTCACAAACTAAAGGTATTGCATTTCACAGACTGAAGTACTCCTTGATGTGTCTGTCACAGACGAAAATATTCACAGCATTTCATCCTAGATATTCAGAACAAAGATTATGACAGCATCCTTCATGCTTGAATATTGGAGGCGAGAAGAGAGTGGGCATTTTTTACCATCTCTTCGAGCAACATCAAAAGCTTTCCATCAGAAACCTATATAGTTTCTTGTCAGAACTGGCCTGGCCTTCCAGTCTCTGATTTTAGCCTGAAGACTGAAAGCCTAAGGTTCCCTGGGGCTCTCAACTTCCCACCAAAATACTGGTAACAGGAGGTCTGGCTTTGAAGCTTGTAGTAGTAATTCTATCAAAAGACTAAAATAAAACACCTCTTTCCTGAAATAATTTTAATAGTATATTTGTTTCCATGATTTTTTTAATAAGTATTTTTATGAAGTGAAATAAAACTTCTATCAAAACGCTGTAATTCCTTATCAATACAAATACTCTTAGCTTGTGTCCAGTCAAGTCTTTCAGGCAGCATATGTCATGGACAAGAAAACCTTAGAGAATATCTGCTGCAAATGTAAGAACTGTCTTGTGTGTTTAGTGGAGCATAGGATTGCTTGCTGCTCTCGAATCAGCCCTTATTTCCCCAATGTATATTAACAGGGCATTGTGTACAAATTTAGAATTGCAATTTTCTTTTTGGTATTGGAAATCAAACGCTTATTTTTTCACCTGTTGCCAAAGAGCTGTGATATTCAATGTGTGGCTCATGCCAAGCAGTAAAATGTAGGAAAGCAAGATTTGCATAGTTCAAAAGTCCAAATAAATGATCAAGAAATATCTCCTAAAATATATTCACTGATAGGGCTTAAACATGCTTAGAAGTTCCCTTGAATGGAAACTACGAATCAGATATTTAAAATATCCTAACTGTTCTATTTTAAAATGCAAGAAAAGGAAAAAAAACACCACCTGGGTTTATTTCATTCAGCAAGGTTTCCACTTGTCCAAATTTTAACCTCAGAGTGTATAATACTCCTGATAGAAATGAGTGATGACAGTCTCTGCCTCTAGAGAATTTACTAGTCTAAATTCAGGAAATATCTGACGCCATCAAGCTAACTTTATACTAGTTGACTTAGGAATGAGAAAGTATTAAAACTGAATGAACTGTATAGGGTGCAGTTGTCCAATAAAATACATTTTTAATTTAGAGGGACCTAAAGGAATAAAAGGATACCAAAGAGATAAATTAAAGATTTCTCACATTTAGCTATTTATATAATGATTTTAAAGCTCAGTTTTCATTGGTATTGAGGCCAAATCTCGTGGTTTGGAGGAGAAACAATTTAGTGAAGGCTGCTGAGTAAGTGTCAAAAGTGGGAAGAAAAAGTAAAAGCAATGTAAAAACTTTTTACCAGCTGGACAAACCACACATTTTGTTTTAGCATTGCAACAGTGTTATCTGTTAAAAATAGAAAGGTTTGTATTTTATTGCAAGATAGATGATAGAAGTAGATGTACGTACTGGGGTCAACCCTGTGCAACAGAACTAGACGGGGGAAGTGAAAGTGCATGGTACATTTTGAGTTCCCTGGGTTTTTCAACTGGGACAGGTGCTACTCTTTTAGCTGTTGTTCCATGATTGGTTATTGTTGATGTGCATCTACCGGGCAGCTTTGCAAGCTGTACAGCATTGGTCTGGTGCAGGTGTGCAGGCCTGCTGACATTTCAGTTGAATTAGTCACTGTTTCTGGGTGTCTACACCAGGCTGCCATTGCTGGGTGCACCAGGTACTAGCCACTGCCCATTCTTCCCCAGCAGAAGTGGTCAGTCTTGGAAGAGCATTCCAGACACTGCCAAATCCTATCTATCTGCTGGACACAACCAAGCTTCTCATAGAAGGAACAAGACTTCTTAGGAGTCCACGATTAACCCTGGTCTTGCTGTAGGCCTATTTCAGAGTATTTCCTCTATGCTTCCAGTTGTAGGCAGTGATATTGGAAGAAACAGATAGGCAATCTTTTAACACATGGCTCTGTGGCTGGTGTCACCACCAGAATTTTGAGGTTTTTGATGGGATGGTCTACACAGCACCAGGCCTACTGGCATCAGGTAGAATTCATCTCTCTCAAAGAGGATCTTTGCTCCTGAGCAAGCAAGGCTGATTAGCAAAACTTTGAACTACACAAGCCATGGGATAGCACACCAAGATTAGAGGGATAAGGTGCTAGTGAGGGCCCTCAGCCTATTACTGACATTTGCTGGGAATACTGGAGCACACTTGAAGTCTTATGGAGATGAGCCAGCAGCTCCTGAGGAAATAGGAGTCAACAGAGAATACTACTAAAGTGCCTCAAAGGAATTAAGATGTGTTCTTCTAAAAAGATAACATGGCCAACAGTGCAGCTAAAGTGCTTGGTGGGACAAATCCTATGACTGGAGTGTGGCTATTCATAGCTACAAGCTGTTTAGAAAAGACACGTGAGGAAGGTGGGGAGTCGGGGGGGTGGGGTGGAGAGGATGCTCTCTGTCAAGAACTGGATAGATTGTGAAGAGCTGCCTCTGAGGAATAGTCATGATCAGGTTGAAAGCTTATGGGTAAGAATTAGAGACTGAGGCAACAGAGGGAACTTCGTGGTTGGTGTTTGCTACAGGCCACCAAATCAAGGGGAACTTATTGATGAAGCATTCTTGGTACAGCCACAGGAGGCATTGTGCTCGCAGGCTCTCCTGCTGGGATCTTCAACCACCCCAAAATCTGCTGGAAAAGAAACATGCTGAACTGTAGGCAATCCAGCAGATTCCTGCAGTGCATCAAGGATAACTTCTTAAGCCAGGCAATAGACAGCCCTACTAGAAGGATTGCATTACTGGACCTGTTGGTCACCAACGCAAGTTAATCCATGGCGTCAAGATTGGAGGTAGCCTGGGCTGTAGTGATCATACACTATTGGAGTTTGCAGTCCTGACAGATATGGATCAGGAGAACAGTAAAGTCAAGAACCTGAATTCTAGGAAAGAAAACTGTCAGCTGGTCAAGGAGTTACACAATAAGACTCCCTCAGAAACTGCCCTCAGGGACAAGGAGGAAGAACAGAGCTGGCAGATCTTTAAAGTCTCTTTCCTTAGAGTGCATGAGCTCTTGATCCCCATGGGTAAGAAATTCGGAAAGGAAGGCTAGACACAAGCATGGATGAGTAAAGACCTGCTGGTCAAACTAAAGGGCAAGAAGGAAATGCACGGGCAGTGGAAGCAGAGACAGGTGTTCTGGGAAGAGTATAGAGACCAGTATAGAGCCTGGTTTTGTAGGGATGGGGTTAGGAAGCCCAAGGTACTGCTGTGTCTGAATTTGGCAGGGGATGCAAGGAATAATGAGGGCTTTTACGGATATGTCAGCCAGAAAAGGAAGGTCGGAAAATGTACCCTCACCGATGAATATGGCTGGCAAGCTGGTAACAACAGATGAGGTACTTAACAACTTTTTTTGCCTCAGTGTTCGCTGGCAAACTCTCCTTCCACAGCTCTCAAGTGAGTAGACCTCAGGGCACAGACTGGGGGAGCAAAGTCCCCCAGTCTGTAAGAGCCTTCTCACTGTAAAAGAAGATCAGATTCAAGACCACCTGAGGAACCTGAAAGTAAATAAGTGTATGATACCCAACAAGATACATCACAGCATCCTGAAGAAATGGCTGAATTAGTTGCCAAGTCACTCTCCATGATGTATGAAAAGCCATGGAAGTCAGGTGAAGTCCCCAGTGACTGGAGAAAGGGAAACATTGCACCCATTTTAAAAAAGGGTAGAAAGGAGAACCCTGGGAACTATTAACCTGTCAGCCTCACCTATGTGCCTGGGAAGATCGTGGAGCAGATCCTCCTAGAAGCTATGCTAAGGCACATGAAGAATAGGGAGATTATTTGAGACAGCCAGTATGGCTTCATCAAGGGAACGTCTTGCCTGGCCAGTCCAGTGGCCTTCTGTGATGGAGTAGACAAGGGAAGAGCTACAGATGTCATGTGTCTGGACTTCTGTAACGCCTTTGACATAGTTCCCCACAACATCGTTCTCTTTAAATTAGAGAGATACGGATCTGATGGACTATTCAGTGGATAACGAACTGCCTGGATGGTTGCATCCACAGGGTAGTGGTCAACTGTTCAATGTCTAGGTGGAGATCAGTGATGAGGGGTGTCCCTCAGTGGTCCATACTGGGAGCAGTATTGTTTGATATCTTCATCAGTGACATAGACAGTGGTATGAAGTACACCCTCAACAAGGTTGCATATGACATGAAGCTAAGTGGTGCAATTGACGTGCCTGAGGGATGGGATGCCATCCAGATGGACCTGGACAAGCTTGAGAAGTGAATCCATGTGAACCTCATGAGATTCAACAAGGCCAAGTGCAAGGTCCTGCACCTGGGTCAGGGCAACCCCTAAGTATCAATACAGGCTGGGAGGATGAAGTGATTGAGAGCGGCCCTGCAGAGAAGGACTCGGGAGTGTTGGTGGATAAAAAGTTGGACATGAGCCAGCCCACAAAGCCAACTGTATTCTGGGCTGCATCAAAAGAAGTGTAACCAGCAGGTTAAGGGGGGTGATTCTGCAACTCTACTCTACTTTGGCGAGACCTCACCTTGAGTACTGCATCCAGTTCTGGAGTACAAGAAAGATTTGTTGGAGCAAGTCCAGAGGAACACCATAAAAATTATCATCAGGATGGAACACCTCTTCTGTGTGTAAAGACTGAGAGAGCTGTGGTGGATTAGCCTAGAGAAAAGTAGAGAGACCTTTGAATACTTAAAGGGCTATAAGAAAGATTGGGACACAATTTTTAGTAGTGTCTGATTCAATAGGACAAGGGGTAATGGTTTTAAAATAAAAGAGGTTAGATTCAAACTAGATATAAGGAAGAAAATTTTATGATTAGTATGGTGAAGCACTGGAACAGGATGCCCAGAGAGGTGGTGGATTCCTCATCCACATTCAAGGTCAGATTGATGTGTCCTCTGAGCAACCTGATGTAGTTGATGTCCCTGTTCATTGCAGGGAGGTTCGACTAGTTGACCTTTAAAGGTCCCTTTCAACCCAAACCATTCTATAATTCGTGATTCTATAATCCTATCCCCTTGGCCCATGCTTGTCCCTAAGGATGGACTGTATAATTCTCATGCTTCAGAAAGCAGGGACTTGATTATATGCTGCTAAAAGTATCTAGTCACATCAGCACTTTTACTTGACGTGTGATGACAGCAGAGGCAGATCTTTAAAAAACATGGAAGAGTGTAGGAAGGATCAGTTTGGTGCAGAGGCCTGAAGAAGTGAGCATCTCTGGGCATAGTATGTATGTTGCCCTGGCTCATGCCCCTGAAGAGGTATGAATGGTTCCTCTTTAGGCTCTTTTAGATGATCAACCAAAGAAATGAACTTGAAGCCCAGAAAGCCAACCACATCCTGGGTTGCAGCAAAAGAAGTGTGACCAGTAGGTCAAGGGAGGTAATTCTTCTCCTCTATTCCACTCTCACGAGACCCCATTCAGAGTACTGCATCCAGCTCTGGGGTCACAAGTACAAGAAAGACATGGACCTGTTGGAGTCCATATCCGGACCTGTTGAGTCCAGAGGAAGTCCATGAAGATGATCAGAGGGCTGGAGCACCTCTCCTGTGAATATAGGCTGAGAGAGTTGGGCTTGTTCAGCCTGGAGAAGAGAAGGCTCCAGGGAGACCTTACAGCATCCTTCCAGTACCTAAAGGGGGATTACAAGAAAGCTGGAGAGGGGCTGTTTACAAGGGCAAGTAATGATAGGATGAGGTGTAATGGCTTCAATCTGCAGGAAGGCAGATTTAGATTAGATATAAGGGTGACCTTCCAGTACCCAAAGGGGTCCTACAGGAAAGCTGAAGAGGGACAGTTTATCAGGTAGTGTAGTGATAGGACAATGGATAGTGTTCTTAAGCTGAAGTAGGGTAGATTTAGATTAGCTATAAGGAAAACATTCCTCTCTCAAAGGGTGGTGAGACACTGGAACAGATTGCTCAGAGAAATTGTGGATGCCCCCTCCCTAGAAGTGTCCAAGGC
The DNA here is from genome assembly GCA_013399095.1 of Psophia crepitans. NCBI lineage: Eukaryota > Metazoa > Chordata > Aves > Gruiformes > Psophiidae > Psophia > Psophia crepitans. The sequence continues at coordinate 62,787 of VWZZ01000017.1, forward strand.
CAGATTGGATGGGGCTTTGGGCAACCTGGTCTAGTGGAGGGTGTCCCTGCCCATGGCAGGGGGATTGGAACTAGATGATCTTTCAGGTCCCTTCCAACCCAAACCAATATATGATTCTGTGCTTGTATGGTATCTTGGTGCCATCTTACATGAGTCATGGCTTAACCACAGTGATGTCTTTGTATAATAGCAGTATACTAGTTGGCAGTGTAAGTCTTGGGCTAGATCAACAAATACGTCTGCCAGCGAGTAAATATCTCTCACCTTTTACCATCTTTAGTAATTCAAACCACATCTTTCTAGGAGAAAGTTGTTAATAAATTACAGCGATCACAATACCAAAGTTAATATTTTAAAATAAAGATAAGGATGTTTTAGCTATCATGCAGAAAACTCTGTAGGCTTTGTAGCATAGATATGTAGTACTAGGCAAATTAGGAAAAAGATTTTTACTGAGAGGGTTTTTGGTCACTTGAATAGACTCTCCGTGGAAGTGGTCACAGCACCAGGTCTGTCAGAGTTCCTGGAGTGTCTGGATTATGGTCTTAGTCATATGAACTAGTTTTAGGTAAACTAAAGGAGTAGCAGGGAGCTGGACTTTATAATCCTTATGGGTCCCTTCCAACTTGAGACATTTTTTCTATGAAAAATGTATGCTATTACAGCAGGTAATTATTAAACATTTTCAGCTGGCAAACATTCTCTGTAACTGCCTTTCATGGAAAGTATTCAGCACAGAGCTTTTCTCCTTGAGTATGAAAGAGGATTCCCTCTACAGAGAATTAGATTTTTTCGTGGTAAAGTGCAAGCCAGGCCATGTGCCTGGCCACCTGAGTTAACCTTGCTCTCTTTACTGGCTGTATGATGAAGCAATGTTTCCTAGAGACTTCCTAGTCCTGATGAGCAAGCTGAACTGCAAAAGGAGCATCTAAGAGTGCCAAGATCTAGAGAGGCAATTATTGGAAAACAACCTTTCATTGTAACCAATCTTAAAAGATAATGCACATTAAAAAGTCAGGGAAAAAAAAGTAAAATGTTATTTCATACTTTTAAATTTTTCTTGGAAATTAAAATTTTCTGAGTATAAGTTGCTTTAACTTAAAAAAGTGTTTAGAAGGAAGCTTATCCATGAATTGAGTGAAAAGAAGGTTTCCAATTGCAGAGGACCCATTAATACATTAAAAATACAAAATACTGTTGCCTAAGTTAATACAATCAGACTAGAAATAAGCTAAAAACTCATCACAGTGAGGTATGTAGCTACTGGCTTGGAAAAGTAGTCAGTAATCCACACTATGAAGTTTTCAAATTAAAATTGGATGGCTCTTAAGAAAGAGAAACCCTAAGTCTGAGGACATCACTTTGAAGATCTACAGTGGTAATCAGGAGGGCAAAGCAATTTACCCTAATGCTCCCTGTTAGCCCTTAAAAGAACTGATACAACTTTCATTAAAAGACAGATGAAAAATAAACCTTTCTGATGTTTCCAGCAGGTGCAATTTTGTAGTTGACAGGGAACAGAGATGAAAAAAAGACAGTTAAGCATTGCAGAAGCAATGGAAAATTAGAATGTCAGACTTTGTTTTTTATAAACAGGCACAACTCAGAACAAATTATGCAGAGTGTTAATGAATTAATTTTACTTGTACAGTGACTTGAAGTGAAGGGGTTGTATGCCTTTTATGGATATGTGTGGAAGTACCTCTCTACCTTTTAGAATTATGACTTTGGAATAAACTATCTGTCTGTATCTGTATGTAAAATCTACGGCAGAATGGCATACTTCTAATAAACTGTAGTGACAAGTCCTTTGGCAGCTGAAGTGCTAGTTGGTTGTGCCGGAGTCAGCCTCAGAATCAGCCTGTGGATGTGGCCATAGACAAGTGCCAGTGTGACTTAGTATATATTTAACCCTGCACTGTTTTTCGGAAAACCATCCTAAGCCACCTTTGCTGCTCATTCTTGTGTCATCCCTACAATAAGTCAACTGCAGACATTTTTGCAGTGAAGCAGTGAACCAGACAGATGACCTAAGCTGTCTGAAAAAATGTTTATCCCCAAAATTGGTGAGTCAGTCAATGAGACAGTTTATGAAAGAGGAGAGAGTGGATTTTTTTTTTCATGACACCTAATGGTTACCTGTCTTTCCTTTTCAGCATTTAGATTATATCCATGTGAAGTTAAGCAACGACCTAATGAACCCTTTAAGTAAAATTAGACATCTAAGCTCATGTGTTTCTATTTATTTTACCATTAAATGAAGCGGAAGAATCAACCTTGTCACACAGATGTGGGTTTTTATCTTGACTTATCTAGTATCTAAAAATCATGTAAGGATGCACGAGAAATGTTTTTGTATATACGTACTACGTTATATTTCAAACAGGTGATTGGGCTTCACCAGAGTAACTGAGGAGAAAATAAAACCAAAATAGGAATTTGAATTGTTTTTTGATGTGATTTCGGTAATTCTTCTAGTAAAATATGCCTTTTAATAAGAATTAAAGTAAGCTAGTGTGCTGCTTCAAAGAAATTTATGAAGTATTTCTGCACCAAGTTGTCATAATACCAGTAAAGTAATGAATACATAAGGAAGAGCTTCTCATGGATGTTTATTTTCTAAAACATAATCCCTGAAGATATGCATGAAACACAAATGGATTTTTAGCAACATGAATAGCACCACTCATATTTGCATTAATAAGATATAGTCAAGCTTTTTTCTGCTTGAGACTTTTTGGGGATTTTTTTTTCTTTTTGTTCTGCCAAGTATAAGGAGTAAGTTGTGTATTTTTTTTTTAATCTTTCATTTTAGGTTTGTGCCATCTAAAACCAACCAGGGGAAAAAGAAAAAAAAAAGGAAGAAAAGAGAGAGAAAGAAAACCATCTGTAATTTTTTAATTTTCTTTATGATATATAACACAGCATGTTAAGGCATTCTTAAATATTTCAGTGATTCTTACGTTATCTTCTCCTGAAAAACTCTGATAAATGAAATACTAGTGAAAAACTGACCTACAAAAAGATGAGAGTAGCAATCAACAGAATAGTAAATACAATGAAATTTTGATAAACTTATATAATAACAATAATTGCTGAACACGTTGAGCAAGAGACTCATCTGATAAAATTCAATGCTCCTGTGTTTTTTGACAAAAAAGGTCAAGGTTCACAAAAAGCAATTGTGAGAGTCCTCCAACAGCTTATGTGGAATGTTTTGTGCTTTTATGTGCGTTGAGACAGTAACTGACTGATAACGTTGGTTACAAGTCTCTGCAGGAGAGCTTGTGTAGGCTAACAGGCCAAATTTTTATGATTAATTTATTTTCATAATGCATATTAAATTTTCATAATAATCCATTTACATTATAAAGTTATTAATAACAGATTTTGCAATATCAGTCGTATGTTACTGAGAAATTCAAGTATATCGCCCTGTGACAGATTTCTTCAAAACTTTTCAGTAATCATACCTCCTGAATGATACATGAAAAAATACAGCTACGATGATTCATAATTTGTAATGTATATATTTGTATATATGTTTTATATATATCTATATAAATACTGAATACTTTTTTTCATGCAGTGACCTGATTTTTAAATACAAGAGTGTTATTTCATGATTATGTGTAACTTGCATAGTTGTAATTACACACTATGTTCTCAGTGCTTGAGGAGCACTGCAGAGCTCGTCGTCCTCATCCCCTGCAGAGCCAGTGGCACTGGCACTGAGGAACGGGCTGCAAAAGTGCTGCAGGGGTGATCAGAGCCAGCACCTTCCCCAGCCTTTGGAGCACCCACTGTGTCCTGCTGGGCACGGGAAGGACTCTCGCCCCCGAGATCGATCCATCCAGGGGCTTTTGCTGCTCTCAGAAGCCCCTGAGGTGGATCTGGGCTGCGGAAGGGAAGGGGTCAGGCAGTGGTGGCATCGCTGTTAGGGGTGACCATCATGTGGGGCCAGGAGGCAGGTCTTGCTCACACGCTCAGGGAACAGCCGATCGCCAGCTCTGGGACCAGGAAGGAATTTCAGCCCCCCTTTCCTGCGCCAGGGCAGATTGGCGCCGGTCCCCAGGGACTTTTCTCCTTCCTCTGCAGCACTGAGCACGGCCCCTTGCCGGTGCTCCTCTGGGCCATTTTGGGTAAGTTCCTGCCCACTGCTCTTGCAGCAATTAGATGCTTCTTTTTCAGCACGAAGACTCCACAGGTGCCCTGTATCTAGGGTCAGGCAGGAGTTTTTTCCCCTGGGAAGATTTGCACTGGTACATAGGGAGGTTTTGCCCTGCTTGGCTGCATGGAGCACAGCCCCTTGCCAGGTCTTCTCTGGGCCATTTTTTCTAAGTGCCTGCCCACTGTTCTTGCAGCATAAAGATGCCACAGGTGCCCTGGATTCCTCAGGAGCTGCCACTTTTCAGCTTTTACAGGCATTCAATAAAATTGCTCTTTTGTGCTTGATCTGCTGTTGGTGTTGTGTGTGTGTGTTGGTCTCGGCCTGGGAACTTTGTCCTGCAGCAGTGCTTTCAGCGATGGCATGTACGCTGTATTGGGTTTACATGGCAAGTCTGGAGTTGGGAGTACAGGAGTGGCTTCTGTGGGAAGATGCCAGAAGATGTCCCCATGTAGGACAAAATAATTTCCAGCTGCCTTTGCTGATGGACCTACTGCTGGCCAACGCTGAGACTGTCAGTGATGTTTGTAGCACATCTGTGATAACATATTTAAGAAGGGGGAAAAAAGCTGCACAACAGCATGTGGGTGAGAGGAATGAGAATATGTGAGAGAAATAACTGCAGACACCAAGGTCAGTGAAGGAGTGGGAGGAAATGCTCCAGGCACCAGAGCAGAGATTCCCCTGCAGCCCCTGGAGAAGACCATGATGAGGCAAGCTGTCCCTCTGCATGCCATCAAGGTCCATGGTGGAACAGATACCCACCTGCAGCCCATGGAGGATCCTACACCATAGCAGGTAGATGTGCCCTGAAGGAAGCTGTCACCCTGTGGAGAGCACGTGCTGGAACCAGCTCCTGGCAGGAGCTGTGGACCTGTTGAGAGGAGCCCATACTGGAGAATCTTTTCTGGCAGGAAATATCCAAAACTACAAGAAAGCATTCTTCAGGTACGTAAACATGAAGCAGAAGGATAATACTGGCCCGTTGTTAAACAGGTGAGGTGAATTAGTCACCAACAATGCTGAAAAGGCAGAGGTTCACAACACTTTCTTCACCTCTGTCTTTACCAGCACTGCTGGGCCCCACCCTTGGGAACAAAAATCGAGCTTGATGCAAAAACAAACCTGTCATCAGTGAAGGAACAGTTGGTATGTGATATGTGTATTGCAGGAGCCTGACACTTTCAAATCAGTGGGCCCAGACAACATCCACTGAAGGGTATCAAGAGACCTGGCTGATGTCTTTGCAAGGTCACTCTGTAATCTTTGAGAAGTTGTGGAGACTGGGGGATATCCCAGAAAACCGGAAGAAGGCTAATGTCAGCCCCATCTACAAGAAGGAGGATCCAGGAAACTATAGGCCCATCGGTCTTACTTCAGTCCCTGGCAAAGTTATGGAATGAATCCTCCTGGGAGTTGTCACAAGTCAAATGAAGCATGTGACTGGGACAAGCCAGCATGGAGTCACCAAGGGCAAATCATGCTTGCCAAATCTGATTGCCTTCTACAACGGAGTAACCTGCTCAGGTGATGTGGGGTGAGCAGTGCACATTGTCTACCTGGATTTCTCCAAGGCTTTTGATATAGTTCTCCTAGAGAAACTGATGTGTATGGTCTGTACAGTGGGTGGGGAACTGTCTGACAGACTGCACCCAGAGGGTGGTTATAAATAGCTCTTTTTCAAACTGGTGGTGTGTCACAAGTGGGGTTCCCCAGGGACTGATACTGGGCCCAATGCTGTTTAATATCTTCATAAGTGAGCTGGATGATGGGTTCAAGTGCACCCTGATGAAATTTGTAGATAATGCCAAACTGAGTGGGGAAGCAGACACTTCAGAAAGGAGAGACACACAACAGGAAGAATAGGCTAACAAGAATCTTATGAAATTCAACGAGGTGTAAGGTCTTGCATCTGGGAAAACGTAATCCAGGAGTGCAGCACAGGCTGGGTCCACCTGATTGAAGAGCTGCTGTGTAGAAAGGGACCTGGGTGTCCTCATGGACATCAGGCTCTGGACATCAAGCTCAATGTGAGTAAACGCTGCTGTAGCAGCAAAAAAAGCCAACTGAGTGCTGGTTTCCATCAACAAGGGCATCACCAGCAGAGGTAAATAAGATGTCTGTTGTGGTTTAGACAGTTGTGGGTTTCTTTGTTCGTGTTTTTCTGTTGTTGGTTTGGTTTGGTTTTATTACTATTATTTTTTTAAATGGGAACAGATTTAATAAAAGAGTTATGTATCTGCATCTTAATATCAGCATCAATACGAGTATGAAATACAGAAGGTTATACTTGGCCAATACAGGGGTGGTGAGCTGCACCCACCCAGCAGTGAGTGCTGATACCGCACACAGTGAACACCGCAGCTCCAGCGAGAACACGACAGTCACTGCATCTGGCACAGGAGGTCTCGGGAACAAGAGTAGGCCAGGAACAGGATAAAGGGTGGCTACAAAGATGGCAAAGATTCCCGTTTCACAAGGAGTCTTATGGAAAACACAAGGGGTAGGGGGTGCAAGTTACTCCTGGTGAGATTCCAATTGGATACAAAAGGAATATTTTTCACAATGAGAACAATCAGCCATTGCAATAATCTCCCCAGGGAAGTGGTGGATTTCCCAATATTGGACTCTTGTAAGATTCAGCTGGACATGGTGCTGGGCCATCTTGTTTAGACAGTGCTTTTGTCTAGACAGAGCCTTGCCAAGGTTGTACCGGATGATCTTTGATGTCCCTTCCAAGCTGGAATTCTATGATTCTGTGATTCTATGATTCTATGACCTGTGACACCATGGGGGAACCCACACTGTAGAAGTCCATTCCTGAAGTATAGCACCCCATGGAAGGGATCCACATTGAAGAAGTTCTTGAAGAACTGCAGTTTGTGGGAAGAACCCACATTGGAGGAGTTCGTGAAGGTTTGTGTCCCATGGGTGGAACCCCATGCTTGAGCAAGGAAAGAGCATGAGGAGGATGGAGCATCAGAGACAATGTGCACCGAAATGACTGTAACCCCATTCCCCATCCCCCTGTGCTGCCTGGAGGAGGAGGTGGAGAAATTTGGAGTGAAGTTGAGCACAGGAAGTAGGGAGAGGAGAGGGGACAGTGGGTTTACATTGGTCCTTATTTCTTACTATCCTGCTGTGACCTGTGACTGGCCATAAATTAAACTGATTTCCCCAAGTCAAGTCATTACATGAACAAAATCGAAGAAGCATTTTCTTCATGTTTTAATTTCACATAACTAAGCCTTTCAATTTATTATATTTTATATTAAAAGGACTAAGTAGAAGAAACACAGAGCATTGGAAATAGTTTTTAGGAAACTTTCAGTATATGTATGGCTTGTTTATGAAATTATTTACTGTATAATCTTTTATTCTGGGGGCGGTAACAAAGGCTTTTTAAAACTAGAGCTGCCTTTTCCCTTTCTAAATAAGGGATGTGAGGTCACATTTGCTTTAAAACTTTTCAGCATAGGGCTGACTGACCATCACCAGGTGATGCATGAGGTAAGCAAATGTTTTGGGTTTTTTTGCATCTGCAGAGGAACCTCAGAAATTGCACTGAATATTAACAAACAAACCACGTGAGTTTTGGTTGCAGTCAGGCGTAGTTGCTACTTGGTAGAGCAGATACCACAGTACAAACTAAGTTTATAAACAGAACTATATTGTTGCTGTATGTAACCATGGACTTAATATGTGGATGGAGAGATTAATAGTGAATATAGTCATGGCAGCATGAGTCCTAGAGAATTCATTCCTAGGTCAGTCTGGATCCACCTAAAGGCAAGTAGCAGTGAGATGCAAAAGAATGATGAGGAAGAGCGCAGGGAAGGGGTGGTGAGAAGCACGATTTCCCTGCCTTGTTTCCCGAGAAGAAACTGAAAAGGAGAGAAACACAGCTATTGGGTGAACAGAGTAGCACATGGGATTGAACGGTTCACTTTATTCCTTAGTTTCTTGGTTTGGATCCAACTTATTGCGGTAACTTGTTTATCACTTACCATCTGTTTGTGTGATGTACAACAGTGAAAAGTTTGGCTTCTTTTCTTTGACGAACCCTTTGGTCATTTTTCATTATTTATTCATGCGGTTCTGAACCCAAGAGCTTAAAGTGACTTGGGTTATCAAAAAATAAGAATTTTTGCTTAATCCTTTTTCATCATTTTTGCTTACTGTCAGAGAGATTTTTGGACACCCAAACTGTACAGGTGCCACATTCATTTTACATTAGAAGCTTTTTTTCAACATGTTCAGTAGCAAGTATTTTGGCATAGTGTTGAAATTTTAAATGTGTTTTCTTTCCTCCAGCTATTATGGCATGCCTGTGTTTATATGCAAGCAAATATTTAAAGGTAGCTAACAAAATATTAGAAAAACTAGGGAAAAATGCTTCTTTGGTCAAGGTTTCAAAATATGAGACTTCTTTCCTGGCACATCATTTTAGACTGCTTCTTTAATATTTTTTATTTATAAAAGCCAAACCTCCAATTTGAATGGAACAGCTTGCTACTGTTTCAAACATGAAAAATTTAAAAGCATTTTTAGGCATTTCTCATTGTGTGTATCTGTACATAACAGTGTCTCGTGGCAAATAACTATAAGCTTAAGCTGTTATTTCTTGCCTTTAAGACATAACATTTTATTGGGCGATTATGATTTGAATCTCTTTAATACCTGTCAAAGGTTACTAAGCATCAGTTGTCTGGACCTGGGTATTGCTGCGGGTTGCATTTGTTGAGGGGGTGCTGACTGCAGCAAATACTGCACAGAACAGCAGGAAGTTGTCTACTACTCACCCCTCCAAAGGTCCAGACCCTAGACACACTACACTGACCAAATGAGCATTGTCAAAGTTACATCACAATTTTGCAGGGCTGAAAAGGGAAGAGCTGTGAAGAGGATGAATGGACAAGATTGAGAGGCAATGAAAGGAAGGGCCCTACTGAAGTAGGAAGTGGAGTGTGAAGTATAGGTGAAGAAATGGTGAAAGAATGATGCAAGAACAGCAAGCCCACCTAGAAAATATTCTGAGTGCATTACCACTGTCTGACATCCCAGCTTAGATTAGTTTTACAAGTATTGTCTTAAGTGGCTTCTTCACAGAATTTATTTCCTGAAGGCTACATGGCATGAAATGATGAAGTATTTCACTGTCATAGTTTTTCTATTGAGTGTGTAAGGAGTGAGCAGGTATTTGCTACTTCTTATTTATTTATTTATTTTAAATTTGTATTCATATAATGCCTGGAAGTCCTTGTGCCTGAACAGGAAGTTTTTCTTTTGAACTTTTCTGATTAACATAACCACAGGAAACCTAAAAACGTTGTGGCATTTCAAATAAAAGAAGTGCAGCATGAAATAGGTAACATTTCATAAAAGCCATAGAGGTAGTCCTGGGAATAAACGGGAATTATAGAAGTACAGATGCATCTTATAGAACATGACAGTTAAGAGGGAATTGCATTGAAATGTCATTTTAAATAACTTAGACAGATATTAACCCTCTGAACAGACAAGACCCAAACCATCCCTAGAGCCAGTGGCTAGATTAGTTACATCAGGGGTGAATTGGGCCCACTGTACTGATGATAGGATATGGAGCTTGAAAAGGGCATGAAAAAAGATGAATTGGAAACAGATGTCAGAAAGAATTTTTAGAATCATGCATTTATGAAGTAGCTACTGGGCAAAGCAGTTGATGAAAAACACAAGGGGACAAGAAGAGGAGGAGAGAGACAGAGACAGAGAGGGTGAGAGAGAGATTGATATCTCTTAGTAGCTGCTTCAGATAAAAATGGTCTGTGCAGGTGAAGTCTGATGTCCCTAACCTTTCTTTTATCTACTGCCACACTGAGGTGTAAATTGGCAATATTGAAACCTGTTTAGTATTTTCTTTTAAAATCTTGTTTTCTGTATCAGTGAAGTTACAGAATAATAGAATCATAGAATGGTTGGGTTTTTTTATCTTTCTTAAAAGCCCGCTTTATGTATTGAAAGGCCACAATTAGGACACCCTGGAACCTTCTCTTCTCCAGGTTAAACAACCCCAGCTCCCTCACTTTGGAATCATAGCCAAGGTGTTTCATCCCCCTGATCATTTCAGTGGCCCTCCTTTGGACCTGCTCGAACAGATCTGTGTCTTTCCCTTACTGGGGACCCCAGAGCTGGATGCAGTACTCCAGGTGGGGTCTCACCAGAGTGGAGTAGAGGGAGAGAATCACCTGCCTTGACCTGCTGGTTACACTTCTTTGGATGCAGCCCAGGACACAGTTGACTTTCTGGGCTGCAAGCGCACATTGCTGGGTCATGTTGAGCTTCTCATCAGTCAACATCCCCAAGTCCTTCTCCTCAGGGCTGCTCTCAATCCTTTCCCAAACCTGTATTGATTCTTGGCAGTTGCCCCAATCCATGTGCAGGTCCTTGCATTTGCCCTTGTTGAACCTCATGAGGTTTTCACTGGCCCACTTCACAGCAATTACTTACAACATTCAGCATGTTACTAAGATTATGGAAGTCATTTCATAGCCACTTTTTGTAAATGCAGCCTGGAAAAGACTATGCTCACAGGACTTCAGGGAAGCTAACTGCTTGCATTGCTTACCAAGCCAAAACAAGCCTCCAGTGCTGGGAGACTTGTCCACAGAAGTACTTCTAAGTGGTACTTAATGAAGTAAATAATGTATTGAATACGGATACTTGCTAGCACAGGTTATCAGATGGCCCTCAAATGAGTGGCACGAATAAGAGTTCAGGTTGTGTGCCCTTAGTATGTGTAAAAACATTGTATTTGACAGTGTGAAACATCCCACAGGCAAACTATGAAAAACCATGGTGGACGGTAACCTCACTGCCTCCAGGGGCTCCTTGTCTCCTTTCATGGAAGACATTAGCATTGTTATATATAAAATATGTGACCTTCTGAGTGCATGCGTATGTAAAACACATACATTTGGGTATGCACAAAGACATGTTGTATTGCCTACGAAATTATAGGTGTGGAAATAATGGGGTTAAGCATACACAGAAATACAGGGGGGGTTGAGTTAGAAGTTATGCATCATGTGTTCAGGTACTGGAGTGATACACAGCAGCTTCTGAAGAATGAATACTAAAGTTTTATACCAGTATTTCTAGAGATCTCCTAAAACCAAGGTTAAATAACCTTAGTATCAGTTTAAATACCATTCTATTTTCAGGGTCTGAAAATAAGATACAGGGATTTATTTGTCCAGTTATTTATCTTTTTCACGTTGGTTTGAGTGCTTTTTTTCACACTAGCTTTCATATAGGGTATACCTTCTGTAACTGATATTCCTCCACTTCTAGCAATGTTTTCTTCTTTTATAGGGAGAATGATACAGACAGATGCCATTGTTGCCAATAGGTCTAGATTATTTGTCACCAAACACAAAATATCAACTACTGGTCACCCAATGGAAATTCTCCTTGTCTTTTTTTTTTTTTTTTTTTTTAATGACTTTATTCTCTACATTTCAATTTTGGGCTGTTCTAGGTAAATCATCACTATTTCAAGATAACAATGACCCGGATCGTCCAAAATGGGACTGAGACTTTCGTATATATTTGAGGCTATGTGCCCAGCTGCCTACGGTGAGAACATGTGAAATGTTTTTTCCTAGATAATGTTTCTGATTAGACTTAAAACAATGTTTGCTGTAGCCAAATCCTTTGGCATTTAAACAACATTGTAATAATCTGGTAACAGGATAAGCACTCACAAAAATGTCAGATATTTTCTGTAGGGACAGAAACTTCAGCGTGAGATATTGATTCAAGGATTCTCTATAGCGGCAATGACCAGTTGTGTAAAAATGTCATTTGGATTCTGAGGTTCATATGTAGTGACAGATCTGTCTATGTGTAGGTTAGAAGCACAAATCCCTAGTAAGTTGAAACTTCAGCAGTTCCATGGTACTTCAAGTAACTCTTTGGTAGCAGGAGAGTATCATATAAACTTCACAGGAGCTGCTTGCCTGCTTGGCTGGTTAGACTCACACCATTTAAAAGCTATTTCCAGGACTGATCTAAGCACTAGACCACATACCAGGTAACAAAAAATGTAATTTGGCTGAGCTGAGATTTCTACTTTTCCTTAGACAAGGAAAACTGCGTTTTGATCACTAAAATAACAGAACTGACAACATTCAGTGAAATGGCATGTATGATTTGAATTTTTCAAAGCTATGAATATGCTGGAAGTAAAATCCTGTTGCTTCTTGCACTTCCAAAGGAAATAAAGCCAAAAATGCCAGATACTTAATTCGTGTGCATGAACTGTTGCACTTCCCAACTTTCTATCCTGTCTCTGATGATACTGAAGGAAATGGGTCTCACTTACAGTGTGGGGGGGGAGTGATCCTTACCTGGTCCTCCTTACTCAAGAAACTTCTGAGGGCCCTGAAGATTTTGAATAGGTCATTTTCAGTTTCTATTCCATCCATTTATGGTTACTTTTAAAAAAATATTTATTTTTTAATCTTTGAAATCAGGATTTTTTTAAAAAAATAGGAGCAATTTCTGCATAAAATTCTTCAAATTATATTAAATTTCGTTCAATATAGGCACCTCCTGTTACCATTGTTTGGTTCAAATGTAATAAAAGTATCATTCTGGTTTTCCAGAAAGAGAAACTTCTATTCTGGAAATTTATTCTTGGGGTACCATTTGTAACTTTTTTTGTTTTCCCCAAGATTACCTCTTGAAAGAAAGGAATATCAAGCGTTAATGTTTCCTTTTTATACTTTTGATTTATGGTTGCAAAGTGCAAATACTCATGAGGAGTGACAGATGCTATATTTTAAAGGTGGTTGAAATCTAATGATAAGCAGTTGAAAATATTACAAAGTTAATATCATTATTTGGTTTGAGGTTTGAGATTTCTGCTGTTGTTTTTAATTTAATTGATGGTGTGGTGGGTTAACCCTGACTCAAGTCCAGGGGCCCAGCAAAGCTTCTCTATCACTCCCATCCTTAACTAGACAGGGGAGAAAAGGTGTAATGAACAGGTCATGGGTCAAGATAAGGATAGGGAAAGATTGTTCATCAATTACCATCCTGGGCAAAACAGACCAGAGGTAGAGAGGAATTCATCTGATTTATTACCAAGCAAAACACAGAGCAGAGCAGTGAGAAATAAAACCTAACCTAAAAACACCTCCCCCCACCCCTCCCTTCCTCCCGGGCTCAACTTCACTCTCACTTGTCTTTTTTTCCTGTTCTTAAATACGTTATCCCAGAGGCACTGCCACTGCCACTGATGGGCTCGGCCTTGGCCAGCAGTGAGTTCATCGTGGAGCCGGCTGGCATTGGCTCTATCAGACACAGGGGAAATAATCACACCCTGCGTTTGAACAGAGAGGTTAATCACTGTCTTTCATTGTGAAAATGCTTTCCACTGTAGGTCTGCAGTGAGTTTCAGCTTGTTACCTTTATATCTTAAACAGTTCATGACTGCAGCTCAGGTAACCTCTTGATTGTAAACCTGTAGCCAAATTCAGCACCAGCAAAAGCATAGAATCGTAGAATCTCCCGAGCTGGAAGGGACCCATAAGGATCATCAAGCCCAACTCCTGGCTCCACACAGGACCAGTCCAACCAGAGCAGATGACTTACAGCGTTGTCCAGACGGTTCTTGAACTCAGTCAACCCTGTGCGGTGAGCACTTCCCTGGGGAGCCTGTTCCAGTGCCCGATCACCCTCCCAGTGAAGAACGCTTTCCTGATCTCCAACTTAACCCTCCCCTAAGGTTTTAAATTTCTTAAGTAATAAATTATTTGTTGAGACTAGCTGCAATCAAATGCCACATATTTCAAAACAGTTGAGACATGTTTGAAATCTGCATAATAAAGTTTCAACTATGTTGTCTGTTTAAAGAGAAAGACTTCCTAACAGAACTGTCAGAGTAAGTCAGCTTTTTTGTTTAAAGAAAACTCTTCAAACCTGCAGCATAATTCCCAAGTTTGAAACATGGAAGTTTGCAAGCATCTCTTAGAATCACACGTATTCCTCCACAGTTGCTGGGAAGCTGGCGAGAGCTCCTCTTAGGGTGTGGAATCTCACAGCAATTGCATAAGATGCCCTGTTGCTCTTTCCTGATACAATATGTTCTGGCAAATGTGTAAGTGATTCTTCTCCAGAATGAAGCCAGACTTTTCAGGTATGAGTCCACACAGATTTGCAGTGATCAAGTGGTAGACGAAAAAATCTAAGAAATTTCTAAGATTAATCTTAAAGATAAATTAATAAAACATAGTATTTGTTCAGCCCACCTCAGAAGATTAAGATTCATAAACTCTATTATACTGTTGTATTAAAACACACGTTCTTCCAAAGTATATTTGCAGAGATTCACATATGCTGTTCTGGACCATACTGATTTTTGTCAGATATGAAGTTCTCCAGGGTTGGTAGCACTGGATTGCTGATTGAAACCTCATGCTGATTTGTAAATTACCAAGACTTGTACTATTTTGCATAGAGACAATTCACTTACGTCAGTGGGATTTATTCTCCATATTCATAATTTCTCTAGATATGTTATTGTTTGGTGGTTTAGTGTAGTGCAGGGTTTTTTGAGGCTTGTTTTCATAAAATCATAGAATGGTTAGGGTTGGAAGGGACCACAAGGATCATCTAGTTCCAACCCCCTGCCATGGGCAGAGACATCCTACACTAGACCAGATTGCCCAAAGCCCCATCCAACATCGCCTTGAACACTGACAGGAATGAAGCCTCCGCCACCTCTCTGGGGAACCTGTTCCAGTGCCTCACCACCCTCACAGTAAATAATTTCTTCCTAATGTCTAATCTAAATCTCTCCTCTTCTAGTCTAAACCCATTACCCCATGTCTTATCACTATAGTCCCTAAGAAACAGGCCCTCGCCAGCTTTCCTGTAGGTCCCTTTTAGGTATTGGAAGGCCATGATTAGCTCTTCCCGGAGCCTTCTCTTTTCTGTTTTGTCTTATAATAGTTACCTAACCTACAAAAAGAAACCTAAAGGAGATATCATATAATTGGTATCATTTTGTAATGCAGACAAGTAGATATTTCTTAGGCGTTTTCACATCAACAAAATTCCTATAAGCTCTGAAAAATTTTAGGCGTACAGTCATATTTTGAACAATACAGTAAAGTGTCCATTCACAGGACACAGATCTGTTTACAAATATACATAGCAAAAATACGTTGAGAATTACAAAACTGTAATTTCATGTTACATCATGTCAGTGATTATGATGATACCTTTATTTTGTGAAGACAGCCCTAAATGGAGAGAGTCCAGTGGAGGGCTGCAAGGATGATGAGGGGGCTGGAGCATCTCTCATATGAGGAAAGGCTGAGAGAGCTGAGTCTGTTTAGCCTGGAGAAGAGAAGACTGAGAGGAGATCTCATCAGTGCTTGTAAGTATCTAAAGGGTGGACATCCAGAAGCAGAGGCCAGACGCTTTTCAGTGGTGCCCAGTGACAGGACAAGGGGCAATGGGCACAGACTGGAACACAGGAAGTTCCTTCTCAACATGAGGAAAAGCTTCTTCACTCTGAGGGTGACAGAGCACTGGAACAGGCTGCCCAGAGAGGTTGTGGGGTGTCCTTCTCTGGAGATATTTAAAACCTGCCTGGATGAGATCCTGGGCAACTTGCTCTAGGTGATCCTACTTTAGCAGGGGAGTTGTACTAGGTGATCTCCAGAGGTTGCTTCTAACCTCTACCAATCTGTGAATCTCTGAATCTGTGAAATTGGACTTGCTGAAGTATCTAGAATCCTTTTTGTGCTAAATACCTGCTTTTAAAAGAGGTAAGAATAATTTTGCATTTCAGGGTTATTATAGTTTTCTTTTTATAATTTACTAACATCTCCAAAGGAATGCTGCTATGGAAAATCTTTCTTCTTGTATTCACATGCAAATTGTGCAAACATCTGTGTTTCTGATGAAAATTATATTTAATTTGCTAGAAAATAGTATTGTAAAGAAAACATATTTGTACCCTATTAGATGTTTATGCATGTAAAGATTACTTCTTCTTGAACTCCTACACACACACACGCACACACACGCACACACACACGTTATGTTGAAATTCATAATCTGAAGAAGAAAAATTAAGTAAAGGGGAAGGAACAGCAAAATAGCATAGTCAGCTGTGGGTAGAGAAACTATGGGTGGTGAGTGGAAAACAGGCATGATTAAAAGGAAAGGCTAAAATTTTGTCTGTTTCATCTGTGTGCAAGTACACAGCATACCTTCAATCAAAGGTCATGCAAACATTTTAGCAGACAGTAGAAAAAACCAAATAGGCAGACTACTTCCTACCATAATTTTTTTTGAAGAAGAGTATATTTCTGTAAGAGCATAAGAAAATGAATGTCAGAAGAGCCTTTAACATTTTTTCAAAGCAATTATGAAGAATTCCGTTGTGAAAAATAAAGATATTAAATTCTACAAAGGCTTCCTCTCCTTGCATACTGAAATCGTATTACTCTAATAAGTATTTTTTACAAGAAAACAAGAGGTTCACACACGAAGAAACTCTTGACTGCTTGGCTGACTGTAGGCATATGCACTGTGGAGACTTTCAAACAGTAAATATAGAATCACCACCACACTATGTTCAAAATCCCTATTCGGAAGACAATGTACATATGAAGTCTTAGTTTCAGATGCCTTTTTATATTTTTATATTTTTATTTTTTTATAACTACTGACTTAATGATATTCAAATATTATAGAATCAGAGAATCACAGAATGGTTTGAGTTGGAAGGGACCTCAAAGATCATCTAGTTCCAACCCCCCCGCCATGAGCAGGGACACCCTCCACTAGACCAGGTTGCTCAAAGCCTTCTCCAACCAGGCCTTACACCCTTCCAGAATTTGAGAATTTTGAGCAATGATGCATTCAAACATCAGAAAACAGAGGTATGTATTTCTTACGTGGAGGCAGGTAAGCACTGGAGGCAGATACTCAAAGTGCAATGTTGTATCCATCCCTGGAAACATTCAAATTTCTTTGGGACAAGGCCCAGAGAAACCTGGTCCAACTGTAAAGCCTGCTCTGCTTTGTATTGGACTCCACCTATTTCTTCCAGCTTTAGTTTTCTTCTGGTTTTGTGATCTCTGTGAGCTGGTTGGAGGTAACTAAAATGATCTGAAGAAATTGGCTTAGCAAGTTGTTGCCTATTTCAACATCCGTCAACATGTGGAGTTTCACTAATGGACAGATACTAATAGTAACGTCTCATTTAATCATGAAATTCTCTCCAGAAGATATGTTTGAGATTGTTAATATACATTTTCTAAACCATGTATTAAGCCTGGTTTTGCTCAGAGATTAATGTACCGTGAAAGGTAGGTATTGATGCATGTGCATGCCATCGGCTATTTCAGATTTAGCAGTCAGGACAATGCTATATTAAAATTCTCTCATGTATACAGTGGTTCTGGATGGTTTGGTCTTAATTTTCTTGAATTAGTTGAAAAGTGGCAAGAAGATGAAGTGAATGTTTCTGTGAGTCTGAATTTCCCTCGTAAATTTGCAGACTCTGTTTCAGTCTTTCTGTGTTAAACACTGAGTATTGTCTGAAGTCATGTTTAGCACCATTCTTTTTCCTGCTCTAAGTATATGAGTCTGTCCCTTCAGGCTGTTCACTGAATGCTTTCCACAGCTGATTCAGTCTTCCCACCACCACATACATTCTTAATTTTGTTGCTTTGTGAATTGAAATGAAAACACCGTGTTGCTATATTATTTGTACCATATGTCAGTGTTGTTTATAGTTGGAGCAGAGAGTAGAACCATCAGAATTTTCATTAGTTTTATTTAATGACACTATCAGTGGTATTATAATTTAACATATCACATAGCAATGTCTTTGAGCATAACCATGCCTTTCTTTCCATTCCTTAACACAGAAGCATACCACTGTGCCTTCTGTCACTCCAGTATTTGTTGGTATTGTGTCAGTATGCTGTCTGCAGATGCTCTGATCCATTGAATTAATTTAATAGTGTGTCAAGTTAATGACTGGATGTAGTTTTTGAGAGACAAGTACTACGTAGGAAATAACTTGATTTTAAAAAAAATCCCTTTTCAAGTTTATTAATAAAAGTTGCAGAGTATAAATTTGTCATGTCAGCATACAAGATTTGAGTAAAATATCATGTGTCCACTTAAAAATAAACAACCCAAACCCACCTCTACCTCTGCCTATGTTGGAAAGTTGCAGAACACATAAAGTTATATTTCAGTTAGTAACCTCTGAGTTCATTTGTTTCAATAGTCGCTCAACATTTTTCAAAGTGTTGGACACTTAGAATTACTGTGCAAATATTACCATGGCATTCCAATAGCACTGACATTCATTGTTGTCTTGAATGTCACAGGTGATAAAGCAATGCAGTGTTGCAGTGTGTTCTTTTTACAGATCAAAATTATTGTAATTTCTGAGGTAACAGCAGATCTTGTAGGATAATTTTTCATTAAAGTTTTCATTTAATTTGCACTCTCATTTGCCTTGCAGAGAGAGAAAATCAGAGGTGCAAAAGATAATCCCAAAGCCAGCTCATAAACTGTTCAGACTAGATAAAAGGTTGTCCAACTGGACACATTCCTGTGCAATCTACTGTAGGTGGTCCTGCCAGCAGGGGGGTTGGACTAGATGATCTTTCAAGGTCCCTTCCAACCTCTGATATTCTGTGATTCTGTGATTCTGTGAATTGTGATTAAATTACTATAGACAGTATCTCAGGTTCTTTACGTGTACAGATGAATGCAGATAGGTGGAAATTATGTGAAATCTCAGCACTCGATTGCTTCCCGTATCTCTTACTGCAATAACTTGATTGACATGAAACCTAGTTTCTGATTGCTTCCCTAATCTTGACTTTTTTCAGGGGTTCAGTTAACTGGAAAACTTATCTGGAGAAACACATGAGGAAAATATTATCTGGTATTTTCTATTGCTCCCATCTATAGGAGTGTATTTATCTATCTATCTATCTGTCTGTCTATCTAGTGGTCAGTAGATTACGGAAGAGTATCTAATTGGGAAATATCACTTGCTGTCTTATATCGCTATATAACAAAAAGCTGGGCATTTACCAAAAAATACTAATCTTCCTTGTGTCTTGCAAATGCTCAAGGTATTACCAGTCTGTCGTGGTTCGGCCCCAGCCGGCAGCCGAGCCCCACGCAGCCGCTCGCTCACCGCCCCGGCAGCAAAACACGGGGCAGAATGAGGCAACAAAAGGGCAAATGGCTTCGAGTTGAGATAACGGCCGTTTAATGGGCCGACAAAGGGAGAGGGGAAATGACAATAGGGCTGCAATAATTATCCCGGGATGTAAACAACCGCGATAACAAACGCAGTACTTTACCGACCGACGACCCGACAGACCAGACGGCCCAGAGGCGCAGCCCGCAGCGAGACCGTCCCGGAGCAGCCCCGGGCCCCTCCCGGCCAGTCCCTTTATAGGGGCGTGACGTCACGTGGTGTGGGATAGCGGCCGGCCCGGCCCGGCTCACCTGGCCCGGGCCTGAGCATTAACCCCGGCCTGGCCACAGCCAGGACACAGTCAAAGCAGTCAAGAAGAATACAAAATAAGAAGGCAATTATATGGATGATTTGAGCTTGACTTCATAACGAGATTGCTGTTTTGTCCTGTTTAGTTTCATTGAGTAAATTGCAGTGACTGTGTTAGGACATCTTATGTGTCTGTGTGACAATTGGTGTAACTGTTCTGTCTATCGTTTTTTTCATTCTAATTTTTGGTCACTATGTATGTACTGCAGGTGTGGCAGATAATGAGAGTAGAAGAGCAAGAAGGGTGTTACAGAGCAAGATGTTTGGGCATGTGGAATGAAAATTTTGGAATGGGCAGAGAACATTTAATACTGTTGCACTGGCAGACTCTAAGGAAGACACATTTATAAAAAACAAAAATTAGTGATTTTTTAAAGATTATTCGCTTGTAGAAAGCCACTTGTAGGAAACCACAAAAAAATGCTGATGCAGAGCAATCTTGGAGAGATGTCCTGGCCGAGGGGAGATTTGTTCAAAACCATTTTAATTTTGATCCAGTCTCACACAACAGATCCAAATTGCCTTTTCCAAATATTACCATAATTCAGTTGCCCTACTGAAACCTAGCATTAAAATTGAAAGACCTTTTGGTGTTTGAAGCATATTCAGTTTAAGGAAGATGTTGGCAGATCCACCTGAAAACTCCATCCCATTTCAGGTGGGGATGAGGATAATGTCTCTCCTTAGTGCCCTAGGGTAGCTGTCAAAATCCTTTTGGGTAGCACAGTATTAGGTGAGAAATGAGGAGGGAGCAAGTCTGGATTTAGTATAAAATGTGTTTCTTTGTTTATAATCCTCTTTCATCAGAATCCTCCCATCACCTGTAGCGAGCCATTAACTGCAGTCATGCTCTCTCTTGCTCAATGACTCATGCATTATTTTCTGCAAAAGTTGTATAGCTTCAGCAAAAGCAGTTGGGTAAGATCCCATACTCAGGATAATTTGTAATTTGGAATCATGGTTGTCTTCTAAACAGAAGACTGGGGTTAAAATCCAGTCACAGGAGGGAAATGAATATTGCTTTTTTCACTACTAGAAGGATATCTTAGCATATAAAACTGATTTCATCTCTTCTTTCCTCTCTTTTCTCCTTTCCCTGTCTCTTCTATGTGCCTTCTCTGGATGCATTTCAAAAGGGAAAAAGGGGAATCACTTCATTTTAGAGTGGATCTGATCTCGTCAGTTTTTACTCAGATAACCAATGTTCACAGGGAGACTATATACAAGAATGCTTGTTTCTGAATCCCAGTCAACCATGAACGTTAGCTGGGCAAAGTGCCTCCACCCTGCAAACTGCTGTGGCGTATCTACAAAACCCAAGATATACAAGGTTACGAGCTGCAGTTTTTATTAAGTAAGGATTCAGCAGTCACTAAACACAGACATTTCAAGATAGTGGTTTTGAATTTTGTACTTGTATGGCTTTCTGGGCATTTGTGCAATCAGGTTCAACTTGTAACATGTTAGATAGGACTAGATGCACTTCAGATGACCCTGTTAAGATAAACTAGTGGTTTTGTACTGCATCACTACCTGAAATCCTAACAAACTTTGAAAAACTTTATAAACAAAACTCAGATTAAGTATTTCCTTTTTCTTTTTGCCTTTCGTCATTTTGAGAGAAGTGAATTTTACCTTGAAATACTTTGTATTAGAAATTGCCATGAAAATACTGTGCAATGTTTATATGGGTGCTTTATGCACCTCTGTGGGGTCAAGAAACCTCTCAGACAGTACGCTGGGATCCTGAACAAGAAACTGATCTTGCAGTTTCCTTCAGAATAAGTTGTAAGACAACTTTTTTGCCTTTCTGAGATTTGGAAGAAAAACAGTGGATGGGTGTTAGCATGTAAATGGTTTGACATTTTTCTAATTTCAGGATCATCAGTAGGGATGGGAATAGCACGTAAGCTTTCCTTCCCTTGGGAACCAACCAGGCTATGTATAAACAGTGTAAGCAATAGTTTGGGGTGTTAATGAGGGTGAATTTAAGAGCAAGTCAAGTCATAGGAGAAAATTAATTCTATAGCAGAATGAACTTCAGATAATGCACTTTTCTAGTTCTTCTGGATCAGGCTGTGAGAGGAAAAACTTCCAGAATTTCAATTACTAAGAAAATAGTTTAAAATAAATTATTTCTTTCCAGCTGAGAGCTAGTTACATGTGACACATTACCTGCCCTCCATGTGTCTCTAGTGCAGACAGAGAAACGTGGTTCATAGCCTAGAGCATCTTTAAAACAGAGGCATGTTGTAATGTGTGATGTGACACAAACTGTTTAAAATGTGGGCTTTTGAGTTAGGTACGAACTACCTTCAGCCCTGTGGCCATGACCAGCATAGTATAATTAAAAAAACAAACAAACAAACAAACAAACCCACAAAACAAACAAACAAAAAAAACCCAAAACCCCACACCAAACTGTTATGGAAATGCCTGTTATGAAAACGTGAATGATTGAAGGTCAAGTATTAGAAAACACAGAACTTTTACTGTCGCTATACTGCTGGTCACAAATGGTAACATTTACAGAGGACTAAAGACATGTTGGTATGCTTATGTATTCTTTCTGATAGCACAAATCTTCTGTGATCTACAAATTCTTATCTTCAGACATGTTGCTGGCACATCAACTGCTTGAAATTTATCTTTTACAGAAATCTCGTCAATAAAGTAAAAAGTGTAGTGTCTGAACAGAAATACAATTACTGGAAAGTTTCAAGGTGACTAGTGGCTCTTTTGAGACTCAATCCAGGTAGAAGGCTTAAGCAAATATAATCATTTTGCTATTTGTTTTGAAAAGACTTTCATGATCTTCATATTGTCTTTAAAATGCATCAGTGTGATTGTTAGTTGTGCATGTAACAGGTTTTATTGAAATGAAGTACTGGATAAAGAAAATATACTTCTTGAAAGTACTGTGAAACTTGTTATGATTAATCTCAGTAGGTTAATTAAGAAAGTAAGTTTAAAACATTGAAATATTAAGTAACCTAAGCATTTCTTAACTAAATCCTGGGTTAAATATCAGAGCATCTGTTTCAATCCTTTGCAGTTATTTGCATTTAGATATGCTATAAATAAATTATTAAATCCATTATTTAGCAAGTTCTGGCCCTCTATTTGAATTGTGCAGTGGTTACAAAATGTGATAGGTTTATGAGTTTGAAATACACCTTAAAGTGGTTAATGGTGTATAGTCATTAAAATCTCATCTTATTTTCTATGTTCAACCCAGGATTCCTTGCTATAATCTTCTTAAAATTAACAGATAACTCTCCTGTTTATTAGGATTTGAGTATCACTGTTTTATATATTTTCTGTAATAATTAATTCTGTGCCATCGGACACCAAGGCAGAATTGCTTTGCTCCAGCTAATGAACTTTGCACTTCAGAAAAGAAACAGATTTTTGTGTAGGTCCCAGAATTTTAAAAACCAACCAAACAAACAAACAAAAGGAAAAAAAAACAAGGCTTGGAAAGAATGTTTTTAAATATTATTAAAAGTGTGAAATACATATATGAATTCTGTAATCTAAAGGAATGTTATAAGGACATAACAATATCTTGTTTTCTTTTTGTTATTTAAATTGCAGAGGACATGTACTTTATAAAAGGAGAAGAGAGAATATTCTGCTAATTTTCTTCCACAATTCTGTTATTGCTTTGAGATAGAACCGAACCACAAGAAACACTAATGTCATCATATTATAATGCTTATGCTATAGAAAACTATGTTTTCAGCAACTGTAATAGATCTTACATGCTTAAATAAAATGAGTTTCTGAGTGCAAATCATCTGCTGACCACACAGGTTCAGCATTGACTGCAGAATTCTTCAGGAGCTGTGGGAGGAAGCTTGAGGAGAGACTACATGGCATTTCCAGAGATCCTTGAGAGTCCATAAGCAAGAGGAATTATATGACAGAAAATAGAGAAGGTGAATTATTGGCTGTGTAACTGGTGAACATTTTAATTTTGTAAGCCATTAGTGAGTAGAACTGTAGGAAGAAGTTGTGTATGTGTAGGTAATAGATAGGGAGTGTGCTCTTCTCTCTGAAGCTTTGTTAGAAGAGTCAATGGGCATTGAACTGGGTAAGAGCAGAGGACTGAGCAGGCATGTAGAAAACACAGTTAATATGATTAAGAAATTGAGGAGATGACAGTTGAGTGACTATTATAAGTGTTAGGCATCTAGGTAAATAGCAAGATAAAAAGGAAAAATTCCATTTCTTGAAAGACATTTAGTATATTTTTAATGGCTGCAAGTTGCGCCAAGCAAGGTTCAGGTTGGAAATTAGGAGAACTTTCTTCTAGGAAAGAGTGGTCAGGCATTGCCCAGGGAGGTGGTGGAGTCACCATCCCTGGGGGTGTTTAAAGAAACGTTGGATGTGGTACTTAGGGACAAGGTTTAGTAGGTAATGTAGGTGGTAGAGGCACGGTTGGACTAGATGATCTTGGAGGTCTCTTCCAACCTTAATGATTCTGTGATTCTATGATTTTTACCATTACGTAAATTCATGTTTTGCATAACTGGAACAGTACGTTCTGAGGTTTTCACCACTCTAATGTGTGGCAAGTTCGCATATATGTGTCAATAAAGACATAAATACCTAGGTTTAGAGTAAGTCATTGTAATGTTAGGATCACGAACGCCTTTAAAAGTATTAAGGTCCAGAGATATGAAAAGAATAGAGGTGAAAAAAATCTTAAAGGCCCAGCTGTACAGTACTGTCTTTTAACAGTGTGTGAGTAACTCTTTCTTGAGGAAAAGATCAATACATTGGAGTGGAGTGTCTCCTGGTCACTCAAAGTAGTCGTGGAACAGTAGCGGAAATGATCAACAGGTTGGCAGTGTTTTAAGAGTATCATTGTAAATTTCCATTGAGAGAAAATTTGGATTTTTCACAAAGTAAAATAGGAAACATTATGTGGCAACAATATATTTCACCTTATTTAAACAATACCGTGATCTAAGTATTTCAGCCAATGCCAGAAGAAATAAAATCACTAACTACTACTCATTGTTATATGCTGAGGATTTTTCAGATGATTTTCCAGAGTGAAAGCATGTACTATATAATTGCGATACTCCACCCTGGCTGTGAGTCTGCCTGCCCTCACAGAAGCTGAGACTCACCAGGCAGGTGGGATACAGGATGCTGTTGGGGCAGGAATGCTGCACCCCAACCATCTAATGTGTGTGTACCCAGCAGTGGTGGGTGTAGACACACTCTCGGCTGTCTACTAAGAGACAGTACAAGTCATCACTCTCTCTACGATGGGGTTATGTCCACAATTCACGTGTAGTTTAATTTTCTGCTGATCTATGTATCCCGCTAGTACTCCAGGCCCATGAAATTGCAGGGATTATGTAGGTGGGTTGGTGTCCACCTAGTGTGAGACATTAGCCTAAGTAATAGAGTGGAACAAACAAAAGACAGAGGCAGTGGCCTTTCACGTAGTTGCTGTATTACAGGCAAGTACAGGCAAGGTGCAAGTGAACCAGAAACACACCACATGGAGCATAACTGATTCAGCAGTTAGAAAGATTGAATTATGTGATTAATACATATTTTACTTCTGTATCTTCCATCAAAACCCATCAATTTAGCATTAGTAACATATAACAAAAGAAATTAAATGAAAAGTCTTTTGTAAGAGTATTAAATCAAGTGGTGATTATTTCAGTTGATTTTTGTTTGGAAATCATACCCAGGTATACTTGTAAGTACTGAAAGATAGCCAATATTTGTATGAATAAGTGTGATTTCTGAACATAAGCTATATTTTAAGTTTACTATAAATTTGTCACCTTAGAGGAATTTTAAACATAGCTTTCTTAATTGTTTAAAAGTTAAATGAGAAATTTAAATATTATTAATCAGGATTAGTATACTAGCTATTTCTTATAGAAATCAACATTAGGAATTACATTATACTTAATACAGATGAGATAAATAACCTCCTTGGATTTTTCATCTCAGTTAACAGGCCATTATTTCAAAATCCTATTAAACAAGGGGTTTTATCTGTTTAATCTTGTAATTTTCTGAGGGAGAACTTTGTGGTATTGCCTTGACCAAGATCAAGAGCATATTGATCCTCCTCCAAAGGCTTTTATGTTACCTTTTTCTGTTTGCCTGTTTTTTGAAGGAAAAAAATCCGAGACACCATCAACCCACTTAGTTTTTGTACTGCTACTATTTGACAGCTGCAGTAAAATAAAATTATTACTAATTGCTTCTATGCATATTTATTAAAGAAATATAATCTGAACAGCAGAAGACTTGTATTTCAATGAAAACCTCTAAAGCAGAAACCACATTTTAGTTACTGATGATGCATTCTTATCAGTTACTAGAATGTTCAGCTAAACTCTTAATCAGTTCACACTTTTTGAACTTTCCTATTTATGGGAGCTATTCATGGGGTAAAGGAGGGAGAATGATACATGGAAAGAATTATTCACCTCTAATCTCTACTGTAGGAATCCCTGCATACAAGATAATTCCCTTCTTTAACTAGTGTATGGTTTGATTTCACCCCATAGGCAAGTTAGAAGATTTGGTTTTTTGGTTGCTATCTGTAGCTCTACTGTTATATTTCTATTAACATTAGAAAAAAGAGAAATAGAGCTAACACAAGCTGTATTTCTTGTCTTAGAGTCAAAGCCATCAAAAAGGAGAGGTGACAGTTTTACTTTTCCACTATCGTCACCATCTGAGGTGGCCACTAGGCTGCATTACTTCAAGTAATGGGAGCCAGCAGGGCCCAGAAGTGTTCATTCATATCCGTCCTGTTTAATCGTCATTCTGGAAGGAAAGCCTGTGTATTTTGACTCACACTGAGAGTAAAGCGTGTGCTGTGTATTTGTATGGCCAAAAATGAAAAACTGAAATCTGTCATTCCTTTCAGCATTTAGATATTCTAGCTGACACAAATCCAATTGTTTTTCATTCACTCATAAATAAAGCATGGGACAGATGTGCTAGATTTACAAATTCCTGCAGAAGGAAATGGTGTTTGTAGACTGCCTTTCTTTTGTCCTCTGTTGCTAGAGATAAGAGAAATCCAAGTTGCATTGCTTCCTCTGCCTAAGGCACTTTAAACTCGCATCTTCCCTGTGTCTGAAGCATGTTCTGTGCTCCTGTACAGAGCAGTTTGGCTTCAGTTGCTGGTGGCTGCACCGCACTTCTAGCTTCTTTGAGGCTTTGGTAGAAGAAGGTGCCACAAGAGAGGAGAGAGTGAGTACTAGGAGGTTCTTGTGAAAAAGCAATAATCACCACACTGAGAGGACAAAGTATCCCTTTTTCATCTTCTGTCTCCTATGCCTGAAGGATGTATTGAACTCCTCTTCTGCAACCTTCACAAACTCGTATCCTTTTCAGTTTGTCCGGCAGTTATGGATGCACTGCCAAGGGCACACCCTGTTTTGGGACATCACATCTAAAGCCTCCCCATTGCCTGCAGTTCCCCATCAAGTCTCCTTCAGGCTCTGAGGTGCTGCTTCTGCAAGCATGACCACCAGCCGTGTCACGCTTTGTGCAAGGTTTCTCCCTTTCTCGACAGCCACAATTACCAAAAACAAGGAAAAACCCCACTGGACTCTGTCCTCTGTCCTTCCTTCTCAGGTCCCACACCAGCAGGTGGCATTTTCCAGGCCACAAAGAGGAGGTAAAGTCTGCTGACTCTTTTTAACTTACCCCTTCTTATCTTTCCCTTTAAGGAAAGCCATATTCTCTTGATGACTCAGTTACCTGATGCTCGTTGTAGCAAAAAAGGCAGATGAGTGTCTTTTCAGCTGCTCTCAGCTGGAATATGTTTAGGCATTCCCTAAAATAGTCTAGAATTTGGTTCTCAAAGAAAAATAAGTTCACAGTTATATTGAGACTTTTAATAGAAGATTGCAGGAGGATGCAGCTAGCAATTTACTGTTCAGCACATACTCTGTGTTGGTGGAAGGAGTGGTAAGACTTCACTCAAAATGGAGGCTGGTGTTGTGGAAAATGGCTTTTCAGAAGTGAGCTGTCATCTTGTCATTTGTCCATTCAATACTTTGCAGGTTTGACATGATATGTTAATATCTTGTTACATCAGCAATGAGCTTTCAGCCGATTGCTGACTTACAGTTGTGATTGGTGCAGTACTTTATATACCCACATGGCAAGAGCTTGTTATATTTCTTCCAGTTTTTCTGTTTCCTCATTTTCTTATTGGAAAGCCACTGTGGCACAGGTAAAACAGTTTACAAAGGTAAATTTAGCATCTTTACTTTTAGTGATGCTTACATATCAATTCCTTCTTTTTTTTTATCTAGGGAACATATTTTGAAAATTTAGTATTTCTTTGTAAGCAGTAAGCATGTACTTCTAATTATTGATATGGATGATTCAGTTTATTATCCCAGTTTACTTTCTCAGGACACATCTGTGGCTGTGAAACGTAAGTATTGGAAATAAAAGCAAGCTGTTCTGGTTTACTTCACTGAAAAGTTTTTGTACTGCTCTTGATTAGAGCCATTTTTTGACTTTAACAGTTAAGAAGCTCTTAGATAACTTTAAAAAGGAGAAGTGACATTAACAATTAATGCATTTTTCAAAATTAGCTGTAGAAAAAAGTTTTATCAGGCCAAAGTTCCAGCTTCTCTTATTGAGTCTGCGTGAAAATACAAAGCCGGTTTATTTTTCATTGTTGTTCTAATTAGCTAAGAATTTCTAATAAGTACTTCGCCTCTCCATTGTGCTGTCCAAAGCACAATTCTTTGCATAAAAATAACTCCTACCCCCAACAAACCCAAAACCCACCAAGATAAAACAGTGCATTTTGACTGGAGCAGAGTTGATTTTCAATTATTTGCAATGGAATTATCTAAATTATGGACTCAGCAGGCTTTCCTTCCTCTTTTCCTTTGGGGTCCATTGGATTACCACACAATGCTTAATACAAGGTGCATGCTGTCTTTACCAGACTCTGCTCACTGATGTCTAGAATTATGTCTGGTCTCTACAAAAAATTTCCAGAAAGTTCATAAAAATGAATTTATGTTTTTATGACTTGATTTACTTAAATTTTATGGTATTACATTTTTTATTTTTTTATGTCTGGCTTACTGCACCATCAGGGCAACTGAGAACCCAATGTGTAAATTCCTTTATTCAATTCTGTTGTAGTGACCGAATTGCTGCTTTCCACCAAATACATTTAATTTGTCCTATTTTCATATTTGATACAGCAGTGTCATATGTGTTGAGCAATTCTCCTTTTCCTGAAAGTTGTTTCACCGTAAGTTGGTCTTTTGAACTGCTAATACATGGTTAGTGACTTAGATAAGCACTACAGTCTGTCTAAATGAACACTGGTCCCTCTTTTTGGATATTTTAGTGTTAAAAGGAAAGAAGGAACATTGGAAAAGAACATAATTATGAGAAATCAAAGATGATCTACTTGTCAGGGCTATATATATATATATTTCTTTTCTTTTATCTTTAATCTTTCTGATAAAGAGGTGGCACTTTATTGTCCTCCAGGCTCTTCCAGGCTCTGACAGAGGTGGCCCACAGAGCTCCTGGGGCTTCATGTCTTTGTCAGTTTTATTTCTTGTTTTGCTACTCGCTCTTACACTCTATTCCATGAAAAGGAAAGGGGGACAGTGGCAAAGTCACTGGGGACACACAGACACCTCTCAGAGCATCTGCAGAAGCATGAACACGTGACGATTTTCCATGACTTCAAGAGAAGAGATCACCTTCCCAGGCAATGTCACAGTAACAAACTTAGGTTCGTGTTAGGCATTGGGATCATGTGTGAGAATCTACTTGGTTTCAACCACCAGAAACTGAAAGTTAGGAGACTAAAGGGTAGGATTTAAAGAACAATGGTACACAAAATAGAGTAGATTCAGAAAACCTGAACTTTGTGCATATAACTTTAACTGTAACCATAGACTTTATAAGATTTGGGAATTATTGTTGAAGATTAAGTGCTTCCTTCTAATAATTTTACTAATTCAGCAGCAGCAAACCATTTCTGGTTGTATCAATTACAGAAAACAGAGCCAAGTGTCTTTGCTGTATATCATGACAGATAGAAAGGTCCATCTTGCTTGAAAAAGAATTAACACTGATTTTGGCTTTCTGTCCCGTGTAGAGGAGGAAATGTTTGAAGAGATGTTTCAAATATGCAAAGGGCCATCTGTGACTTATCTGCAAACTCTCTTAGTTTGAACTGTGGCTTGGAAAACAATGTTGGAGAAGACCTTAACCAACTCAGTTGGCAAAGAGTAGATTCAGCGCTTCAAAGATAATTCGTATCCACATAGCCCAGAGCATGTACCGTCACTCTGACTGGAATCAGAATTTTGCAACAGGCTTTCTTATATGTCTAACTAACTGATTTAGATAAATAGATCCAGAGGTTTTATTCTTGTTTTCAACTTCAAGGCAGTCCTTCAAAGCGACTAACCTCTTTGGTGAACAGCTCACAGAATTGCTCACCAGTCTGTAATTCCCCGGGTCTTCCTTTCTACCCTTTTTTAAAATGGGAGTGATGTTTCCCTTTTTCCAGTCACCGGGATCACTTGACTGCCAGGACTTTTCAAATATGATGGAGAATGTCTTGGCGACTACATCAGGCAATTCGCTCAGGACCCTGGGATGCACGTCATCAAGCCCCATAGACTTGTAGTTGTTAAGTTACATTAGGAGGTCCCGAACCTGCTCTTTGCTTACAGTGGGAGCGACTCTGCTGCCCCAGCCCCTGCCTGAAATAATAAAAAAAAAAAATTAGGTCCCCCTACTATCGACCTGAACCTGCCCAGCCTACCCCCCTGCCGCAGCACAGCCCGCTCACACGGTCTTCCTGGTGCCCGTCACCGTGGCTGAGAGGCTCCTGCTGGAGCTTGCCACATGCTGCTACCTCTGCACCTGAAGTAGTTCTTTACTACATTTTTAACATGTGTAGACTTTGATAGGGATGTCTGTGCTAATAATTGAGAGAAATTGATTTTCTTAAAGTATAAGTGAAGGTAAGATTTGTTGCTGAGCTTGTTCCTGCTCATTCAAGTCTAGACTTACTGAGATTCAGCTTGAAGTGGTTAAAAAGGCTACAGAAATAAAGTGACCCATGGCAAGAGCTACAAATGAGAAATGTTGGTCCTTGTTTTCTTTGCTTTTTCCGGAGATACCCCAAAATTACATGTTTGTTTCAAATGTAGTGTTATGTCACACCAACAAAAAACAATTATAGAAGCTAATTTTTAGGTTTTTAAGATTACTCAAAATAAATTAAAAGACATTATTCCAAATACCTAAGAAAAACATTAATACTGATGTTTCTGATAAACTGATATTTCTGCCTTTTAACATCAGTGGCACGTGGTTTGTTATGATTGGAGTAGTGGATAAGTGGGAATAGGTTGGCTAATAAGTGTGTTTTAAGAGAGGATGCACAGGACTATCTCTTGATTTTTTTATCCAGGTATTTCAAGAAGCTGTTGAAACAGAAGCTGACATCACTTAAAATGAAAGTTTGCAATGAACTATTGTATATTTGCAAAAGTTTTACTTTCCTGTGTCTATTTTTATAATCTAGAGAAAAAATACATTCTAGTAGAATATGTATTACTTCACAAATTAGAAGTCTTTATTGAGGTTTATATTAATTGCATTTGAACTTTCCCAGAAAATACATAGCACTTTCCACAAAGAGATTCTTTCATATGTCTTCAATGCAAATGTCGTGTCAGGTTGATCCCTTTCATGCCTATTGTTGCTGAAAATACAAGGTATATGAAGATGCTAGATAATTTACTGATGCTTAGCTATGGGGTTTTTTTCACCTTCTGATCTAAGAATATATTCAGTTACATTTTTAGAATATTTCTCGATGTTTCCATTCAATTTCCTCTGGATAGCATGATTTCCTTGGGAGCTCAGGAAACTAGCTGGTTAAGTCTTGGTAAATGAATGTGCAAAAGTTGCAGTATTTTTCTCTCACAATGCAAGTATTCTCAAGGAGTACACACAACCCTTTCTATTGTGCCGTGTGATGGGAAGGGGCTGCAGGTGATTGTCTGGAAGTCTTCCACTAGGCTACTGAAGTGTGGAAACTTGTAGTAAACACTAGTCCCATTGCTGCATGGACTCAGGGCCTCCCTTGCACCTGCCCAAGGTTTAGCTGTGAGCTACTCGGTAATTTCTAGCACCTAAAAATTCTTACCTACAAAGACAGAATCTCCCAGTGTCCAGCAGCATCACAGAAAACACTTTTCTTTTGTAAAGAAAACATTTGAATTTCAGTATGTTGATTAACCAGAATAGTAATCAATCACTGTGAGCGTTTAGTCACTTTGGCATGTTAAGAGAGAACAGAGTAATGCAGTTTCAGTAATCTCCATATCTCTGCTGGCAATGGTTTGGTTTTTTTCCATGTGTGGCAAAATATTTGTGCAAAATGATAAAGGAAAAAGGAAAAAGCAAATCCTGTAAAGCACTTGTTAACAAACAGCATGTTGTCAGCTAGAATCATAAATTATTTTATCCCTCAATAAGCAAACCTGCAGAAAGGCTGCATCAAAGTATTTACAGATCTTTTCTGATGTCTTTTAAGTCCTTTTGGCTTGCAAAGTAAGCCTAATCCTGCAAGGCTGCTGGATTGCTTGAGTAATTTGAAATAGATGAAAGCTCAGTAAATGTCAAAAAAAGCACAGAAATATTGATAGTTACGTTGTCCACTGCATGGCTCCTTCCAGCCATATACTTTTTTTCTTTTACTTTTTTTTTTTTTTTTAAATAAGGAAGTGGAGGTCTGCCAGCTTACTTATCATCCATCCTTCCTAGCTCCAGGCTGAATATGAAAAGGTTACACCTGTCAACTGGAAGATGTACTCTGGGGAGAATGATTTTCAAACCATTCACATGTCACTTTAAGACATGTAATTATACAAAAAGCTCTAAACTCTAAAAATTAAAACATAAAACTTGAAATTTTTAAATAATAGCAAATGGAAGTCCTTTAAAGAATTTAAATACTCTGTGTGAGTTTCCACTTGTCCTAAGAGACTAATGTCCCTTTCATTCAATGATAAAAGGTTTTTTTCCATTGACATGTAGATTATGTCATATACTCAAATAAATTGTTTTATCCAGTGAGTGTAGGTTCACAGGGTTTTGTATTATCATCCTGTTTTCTGTTATATAGTCAGCTTCAGGGACTGACTGATTTAAAAGTAAACCACAGGATATCTGAATTTTTACAGGAAAAACACTGACACATAAAGAGTATGGGGTGATGGTGTTTTTTCTAACCTGTCAAACCTTTCATTTCTTTTAGTTTCCACCAACAGCTAGATTGTAAGAAGGCAATGACGGCGAGACACTTAGATTAAGCAAAGAGGTAATAGGTACAGCATTGATAGGAAACTTCCCAACAATAGATGTGACATTCTTTGGCAACTCATTGCAAATGCAAAACTACTTCGTACTTAATATTTCTGTACCGTTTTTGCTTGCTATGGCATTGCTGGTGCTAAACTAGGTAGACAAAGTTTGTAACCAAATCCCCAAGTGTATTATTAGCTAATTTTTCACTAATCATTATAAGTAAAGTTAGGGGCTTAGCTGCCTTTTGTATATCTTAATTTCCTTATCTTAGTTTTACATCCATTTGACACAGATGTCATTAGCATTCAAGCTAATTAATGAAATTTGCTTTGACTAAGAATGAAAAGGAGGGCAAAAATAAGGGCAGAAAGATTAAAATAGTATAATGTATTATGTAGGTCTTATGTTTACAAGCCTATTTTTAAACCAAAAAAATGCAGTAAAAATGAGTAGGTGGGTTGCCTGCACCATATTTTTTTCCTTATTACTTTCTCTTATTATTTTCTCTTTGTGCATCTCAGATACAGAGCCTCAATTTTGGTAAGGTAGCAGTAGGCCTCAGGTTTACCTAGCCATACATCTCCACCCCTTTCATATTAGGGCAGAAAGATGCTGCAAGATGCAAGTTTTTATTTGCCACTAGCAATGTAGGGTTTATTTGTTTCTGTTGTTTCAAAAGTAGAGAGAGACCTCAACAAGCATCAAAAATCTCTTGGTTTAGTGTTTGTGCTTGTAGGCTCAGTGTTTCAAAGTACTCGTAGGCTGAAAAGATAAAAGAGAAATCTGTAGAGAGTGAAAACAACAGTCTCAAATAAAATGCTGTTAACTTGTAATGTGTAAATGGGTGCTAGAGTATGTCTGCAGAAGGGTGACAAAGCTGGTGCAGGGTCTAGAGCACAAGTCTTATGAGGAGCGGCTGAGGGAACTGGGGGTGTTTAGCCTGGAGAGAAGGAGGCTGAGGGGAGACCTTATCACTCTCTACAGTGAGCTTCAGTTAGATCATGGTCTGTCAGTTCAGTCTTATCAATTCAAAATACTATTTAGAATCATAGAATATCCTGAGTTGGAAGGGACCCATAAGAATCATCAAGTCCAACTCCTGGCTCCACACAGGACCAGCTGAGTCAGAATATATGACTGAGAGCCTTGTCCAGATGCTTCTTGTACTCAGTCAAGCTCGGTGCTGTGATCACCTCCCTGGGGAGCCTGTTTCAGTGCCCAACCAGCCTCTCGGTCAAGAACCTTTTCCT
This sequence comes from Psophia crepitans, assembly GCA_013399095.1. Lineage (NCBI taxonomy): Eukaryota > Metazoa > Chordata > Aves > Gruiformes > Psophiidae > Psophia > Psophia crepitans. The sequence goes on from VWZZ01000017.1 coordinate 97,195, forward strand.
GATCTCCAAGCTAAACCTCCCCTGTCGCAGCTTCATGCCATTCCCACGGGTTCTAAGGCTGGTCACCAGAGGGAGGATATCAGTGCCTGCCCCTTCACTCCCTCTCGTGAAAAAGCTGTAGGCCACCATGAGGTCTGCCCTCAGCCTTCTCTTCTCTAGACTGAATAAAAGAAAGAACTCCAGCCTCTCCTTATATGTCTTCCCCTCTAGACCCTTCACCATCTTGGTTGCCTTCCTTTGGATGCTCTCCAATAGTTTTATGTCCTTTTTGTACTGTGGCGCCCAAAACTGCACACAGTACTTGAGATGAGGCCGCACCAGCACAGTCTAGAGTGGGACGATCACTTCCCTAGACCACCTGGCAATGCCGTGCTTGATGCACCCTAGGATACAGCTGGCTTTCCTGGCAGCCTGGGCACACTGTTGGCTCATGTTCATCTTGGTGTTGACCAAGACCCCCAAGTCTCTTTCAGCATGACTGCTCTCCAGCGTCTCATCACCCAGTATGTACGTACAGCAAGGGTTGCCCCTTCCCAGATGAACAATCTGGCACTTGCTTTTGTTAAGCTTGATGTGGTTGGTGATTGCTGAGTTTGGTCTTTTCTAAATAAAACAATTCTATGATTCTATGTAGATTAAAAGTATAGCATGGATCTCAAAAGATCAGCTTATAAGTAACAAACAGGAAATTTTATGAGTTTAATATATTGACAAGCGTGATGCTCCTGACACTCATTGTATACTTCTGTTAACATGAATCTTTTCATTATAAAAAAATATGTACAACTAATAGCTTGGCATGTGCTCTGACTGCTAGTCTGCTTATGACAGGTAACAACATAGGTCCACATTATGCAGTCTGTGCTAAAATAGCTCAAATAATGGAGATTTTAATTAGGCTAGTTTTCAGGTGCTTTCATCAGGCTCTTAAAATAATGTGGAAATTATGTAGTTTAGTATTAATCAAGTAGATCTCTCTTTTTCAAATGAATGTGAAGTGCATTTCCTAGTTGTTTTCTTCTTTTTCTTGATAAAAGGCACTGCACCCGGCATAGAAAATTGCATTTAAATTGTCCTTTTCTGTGATCATTGGCAGTGATCATTGCATTCACCAGTTCAAAATTGATAAATGTCTTCCACATAACAAGTCTGATGTCTTCCTATCATGCTACTATAGAATCAAACTGTATTTATTATTCTTTGAATACTTTAAGTTGAACCTGAGTATCTCTGTATCTGAATATCTTTAAAGAAAAAATTATTTTTCATTCAGCTAAGTTTGGATAAATGTCCCTTCCTATCATTTTTGTGTTTTATTCCAAACCTGTAAATCACCATTCCATTTATGGTAACCACTGTGGGCATAGCCATCCCATAGGTCTGAGGTAAAAGGATGGTTCCCTTTAGTAGCCTTTTCCCTTAGTATTGTGCAGTGTTCTGCTTAGCACTGGTTTTATGGGCATGATATTGAATATGTTTATGAATTGCAACCTAGAGGAAAAGAAAAAAAGTATATTGTTTTCATGCCTACAGCTGTTTAGCATTGTATTGTACTGTATTCAGAATATGTTTTCTGGTAGAGAACAAATTCTGTTTGTACTATTTTATTATTATATTACTACTACTACTACTACTACTATTATTACTACTGCTATTACTACTACTACTGCTTTTACGGATATGTTTGCTGTACCATATTCATCCAGTTTCATGAGCGTAAAGCTAAGTTCAAGGGCAATACCATCTATTTTTTTTGGTGATTTTTATGAGGTATTAACATACAGAAATCATTAGCGCAAATGTAATTGAAGCCAGAAACTGACAGCTGAAAAAAGATTGTTTGTTTCTAGTGATATGAAGACAATACTGAGTTAAAAAATGAGCTCCTAACAGTTGTTTAGGATACTCATCTTTTACATTAATTATGTGAGCCAAGCCGTAAATGGTTGACTAGGAAAAAAAATTCCTTCCAAGCCAATTTTATCATGAATTTATTATACCATGTTTGCTAGACTGTTCGGTTACACTGGAACACTGTCACAGTCTTGAATGTTAAGTTTCCCTGAATAATTGATGCTTTGTTTTAGTTGTGGGGAAAAAAATAAAGAGTTCACAGCACACCAACTTCGCATTCTCTTTGTTTCCTGCCAAAGTGCAATTCTGTCCTATCCCTTGACAATCTTTTTCAAATTAAAGCAATCCAGTCAATGTGAAATAAGAGGAAATGTAAAGGAAGAGCTAGATTCATAAAACTAATGGCGAAGAAGTAATTTTCCTTCCCCTTGCAGTGTGTAGGTCTGGGTGTAAATCACCAACACTGGAAGAGGAAGTTCTTATTCTTTTCCTCAGGAGGTGTGAATTTAATCATTTAACCAAAGTTAGTGCCTTAGCTACCAACAGGTATCCAAAGGTCTCTCTTTTTGATCCTACTTCATCTTGTCTAATAAATAAAGTAAGGGAATTCAGTGAGACAGTGAACCACAACTCTAGATTGGAGCATTATTCTCTTTTGCTGACTCTAAGACTGTTTTAGTGTTTTATGCAAATTACAGCAGTTTCACAAAAGGGAATATGAAAGGCTCAAATCAAAATTTTATATAGTATTTTAGTAATTAGAAAACTTACCTGTCAGGTGAGAAACTTCTGATGAATTGAATTTCTATTTAATTTTAGAACAAGGATTAGAATCCAGATTCTCAGGTTAAATTAGACTTTAATCTTTAGAGATACTTTCAGATGCTTAATGTATAACTCTTTATTTTTAAGATCTCAGGAGTTCTTGTTTCATTTTGTGCCTTAAGGCATATTGTTAAGCAGAATTGTTCTGTTTGGTAAGGTAATCTTCTGAAAAAGAATAATTCTTAAAACAATTTAAAATCATAATTTCAGGATCACCATATATTCTGAGACTTAAGATAGCAATGATCAGTTTCTCAGGTGGTGTAATGTAATGTGATTCCAAAGACATTATTGAAGTTAAACATATTTACCCCAGCAGAGAACTAAGGCTTGTATTAATAATAAAGTACAATTATAAAAGGTCAAGTTTCAAAATATCATAGTTCTTTCAACTCTTGTTTACATGAAAAATTGAATGATCATTCAAAATTATGGGTTTTTTACTATTAGCATTGTCTATTTAAAGTAACATTTTAATAACTTTGTCCTTGTGTATTTTCTTTTTAACAGCACCTTCAGGCTTGAAGGAATATTTATATCTGGAGGCACGTCAGTTAATTTCTTGCATATCAGATTCGTCATTGTGACTTCTTGCAGGCCAGTTCTGAGAAGTAACCAGGAACCTGACCCTCCGTGGAGAATGGAAAAGCCCTTAAAGTCAGAGCACAACTGTTCACAAATGTAATCTGCATTGAATCATGTTTCTCAGATCTGACAGCTACAAGCTGAGTCCTGGCAAAAGCCACAGCCTTAAATTCCATTTAGTGGGAAAGAAGCATAAAGAGGACTAAATGTCTTGCCCCGTTGCAGAAACTGCTCTCTCCAAGCCTGACACTTGAGTTCTGCGCTGAGCAACCAGAGTAACAAACAATGAGGTTTTCATGTGTCCAGCCAGCATCCAAAAATATTTCAATATGTAGCCAAAAGGAGAAATTAAGCACTTAGGTGACAGCGGAAAATGAATGCATTTCCTGTAACAGAGGAATATTACTGTCTGTGGGGAAGAAGACCTCTTGTCATCCCTTGTACATATTCAAAGCCATACAGGAACAGGGCACCGGTGTTGTTAAATTGCTTAAAAGGATGCTATCTCCTGTCTTCTACCCAACTTTGAAGTTCAGCTGTTAGAAATTGCATCTCAATGCACTTTTAGTATTTGCACTGTCACTTCCATTCAGGGTAACGATGTGCGCCACCATTTGCACAGATGGCCCCAGGAGATTTTTGACCACAGCAAGCTATATTTTACCGGGGCTCCAAAAGGAATTAAAAAGTTAGAACTGAAGAAAAACATTTGCGCTCTCTTTCACTATGGGGATCTCTTCACAGAAAGGACTATGGTCCTTTCTTAGGTTTAAATAAATACATACATATACATACATATATATATATGTATATATATGAAAAAGCATCAACATGATAAGGTGTATTTAAAAAGGGGATATAATCTTTTTTTGAATAATATCCATTTTTTATCATATTAGCAGCCAAGAAATTTAGTCTATTATACATCCAAGATGTTCCTATTGAACATTGACATTATAGTCCCAGTTACTGTTAAAGAAGTCATTTGTAATATGTATTTGACATAATTTCTTCTAGCCATTTGTCTATACTTCATGGAGTAATCTACTAGACAAGCAGCATTTTTAGTTTATTTTTCTAAATAAATGTGTTGTTTATATTATTTGCAGTCATTCATTTTGGCTGGTTTTCGTTATCTCCAAAAATGATTTAAAGACAGAACCAAAACACAGGAATTGTTTGTGTTAAGCTATAATGATTTGCTGATTGAAAGCTTTAATATAAATACTGTAATTTGTAAAATGATGAAGTATATTTATACAGGCAAGTATGTATGGAAAACAAGAGGAGGTATTTTAACTCTTAATTTCAGAACATAGTTTATTTTAATATCCACACAAATAAATCTAAATATATAATGGCATAGATTTTTTATTATCAGTGAGTTTCAGCAAGTCAAGGTTTGGATGTTTAAGAGTGAAAGGAATGTAGCCTAATAGTGGTGGTTTCCCAAATTATACAGAGATCTTTTCTCAGCTGTCTCATTTTATCCAAAAACTGGTTTAGGCTTTTTGGTGGTTGGGGGGTTTTTTTGGTGTGCCTGTGTGTTAGGCCTTGTTTGTTTGTTTGTTTTTGTTTATTCTAGCATGTTGACAAGGCCATGAAGTTGATACTATTTGATAACAAATAATTTGAGAAGCTACAGAATAAGAGATTGTTCCTTAGAACAATCTGCAGTTTACAGTTAGGAAGAGTCATTGTTATCCATCTACTGCAGTGTTTTGTTATCAAGTTATTGAACATTTCAATGCTAGAGCTGTTTTGAATAAAAATATATTTTTTCCTTTTTTCTTAGTCCATTACCCTGTGTGTAATTTTGAGAGAAAAGTAAAGCATGTGATTCCCAGTTCACTTAAAACATTCCATTTTAAATCCAGTCATATGTATCTGATTTGTAAAGCTGAATAGGTTTTTCTTTATTTTCATTGCTTTATGGAACCTATTAAGTGCTCAGTCACAGAAAAATTGTCTTTCAGCAACAAAAAATGGAAAATTCAAGCCTTTTTTAATCTGTGGGTTAGCTTTGTAAAGGGCAGATAACTTAAAAATGTGTTGCTCTGCTCTAATGTACTAACTAGTGTATGCGTGTGTGATTTTGTGTGTCTGTACACATGTGCACCCTTTCCCGCTGATGAATGAAATGCCAACTCTGCTGAAGTAAGTGCCACAAGTCCTGTTACTGCAAAAGATGCTCATGTTATTGTATTTTTTGGAGAAAGACCTGAGCTCTGTCTTTGCTTGTGACTCTGAAGCCATAAATAGCTTTTACAGTTTGTCAGGAAATCACAAAGTGAAATAATTAAGTGAATGTTAGCCTCCTTTATTTGGTAAACTTGAGATCATCTCATGGTTTGACTCTTTTTTAAAAGAAAATTAATGGTCAATTTCCATTGGTGCAATGGTTAAATGAAACCTTTGTATATGTTGAAGAATGGTGACTGTGTTTTGTTCCCATACAATTTAGCTTATGGTTGGCTTACAGTCTTTTAACTGTGATTTTGTTGCTGTGTCAGTAGAGTAACATATTTGGACACAAAACTTGCATGGGCTTGGTTTTACTCCCACTTTCGATAACCTGTATTTTAAAATTGAAGAGCTTACTCTTTGAGACTGATATTCAGAGTTGTTTAAAGAAGGGACAACATTATCAAAATAATAAGAAAATTTAAAAACGCTAATTTGAGCACTTCCATTATTATCTAGTAATAGTATTTGGAAAAGCTCTTATTTTTGTGAACAGAATGCATTCATCTATATTTGAAAATAGCCCAATAAAAATCTAGTGAAATAATTCATTACTACTTGCAAATACTTTTCTGCTATGCTGAGTTCTAGATCAGATGGTGTGTGAAAATTTTATTGTACAAAAAACACATGGAACAATGCACTGTTTTCTTCAGAAAAATACAGCAGATATGAAAAATAATGACCTTGTCCCAGGAGTGGTTTTACAGAACATGTGTAATGCAAAAATAATAAACATATAGAACAACATCTAAGCCTAATTTTAGTCAAAAATGTAGTTGGAAGAGGACACTGCAAATCACGGTTCACATCAATCACATGCCGTTGTTTGGAGTTCTGCATTAACTGGAGTTTCCCGTCGGAAAGTAAATTTCAGTGTGTATGCACATATACTCGCAAGTATCATGTCTTATTCTACTACCTGTGACACTGGGGTAAGTCCAGATTTATGGATATTTGAGGACTTGCTTAATTAAATATTTAGGTAAGTATTCAGTACTGTGATATAAATTGAGCTAATGTCTGTATACTATGCAGATACTGCCTTGAGATGACACTTCAACACAGAATAATAAAACTACTAGAATTTCAGAAATTGTTGGCAAATAATTAGCACTGAAATATTTTTTCATAGAGTTTAAAACCAGAGGGGACAATTAGATTATGTCATTAAAAATTTTATATTTTTTCCGTTATCTTAGGCTAAGCATTTTGACAAGACCAGAAGAATTTTTTCAACTAAGGTGACATTATAGTGACTGATGAATGCTTTTGTAGGTTTATGGGTATTGTGTATATAAGAAGTGTCTGCAGAAGTCGCTCTAGAGTAGTGCAGTGTTTCATTTTCTGGCATCTGAAAAGCTATCTGGAGCAACCACTATGCTTGAAATGATGAGATGTGCAAAACAAAAAGCTGTCTACGAGACATACTTTCAGCACTTGCATTTTTTTTAAAGACAAAGACCACCATCATCCATGAGGAAAAATAGGGATATGTAAAATAACTGTGCTATAAAGTGGAACCAAAAGATTACAAAATTCTGGTGATCACCGTGATGTTATAAAAGTATCCCTCTCCTGATACAAACAATTGCCGGAAGTGCCACATGGCATGACTATTCCCAAAGGACAGATTTTTTTTCTCCAATGCAATGTGTACTCAGTCCATAAAGGCTCTCCAATGACATTGTAAATAAAACCTGTCCGCAAGATAACCATGCCAGTTTTGAAGCAAGATGGTGTTGCCGGTTTAGGGATGGGAGAATGGCAGCCGTGGCCTCACCCTGGGGCTCCCACTGAAGGTAGGAGTCTGTTACTCAGGCACCTGGCAGAACCAGAGCCCATCAGGGGACAGATCTACCAGAACATACCTACCAACTGTGAGGTAGAATATGTCCAGTATCAGAGCCTTCTGCTAGCCAACAATGAGGAGGAATCAGGAGACAGACCTGCTGAGTGTTTGTGGCAGAAAAAAAGGAGACGGGAGCTTCTAGGGCAAAATTGAAAGGAGATTAGGGAAGAAGCTGTGGGCTCAATGTGATCTAAATCCCAGGAAGACCCTGGGAACTACTGATCTGTCAGCCTCACCTATGTGCCTGGGAAGATTGTGGAACAGAGCCTCCTAGAAGCTATGCTAAGGCACATGGAGAATAGGGAGATTATTTGAGACAGCCAGTATGGCTTCACCAAGGGAACATCTTGCCTGACCAGCCCAGTGGCCTTCTGTGATGGAGTGGACAAGGGATGAGCTACAAATGTTATGTGTCTGGACTTCTGTAAGGCCTTTGACACAGTCCACCGCAGCATTGTTCTCTCTAAATTGGAGAGATATGGATTTGACTTATGGACTGTCTGGTGGATGAGAAATTGTCTGGATGGTTGCATCCAGAGGGTAGTGGTCAACTGTTCAATGTCCAGGTGGAGATCAGTGATGAGAAGTGTCCCCCATCAGACAGTACGGTCTTGGGACCCGTACTGTTTAACATCTTCAACAATGACATAGACAGTGGTATCAAGGGCACCCTCAACAAGTTTTCAGATGGCACCAGTCTAAGTGGTGCAATTGACGTGCCTGAGGGATGGGATGCCATCCAGAGGGACCTGGACAAGCTTGAGAAGTGGACCTGTGTGAGCCTCATGAGATTCAACAAGGCCAAGTGCAAGGTCCTGCACATGGGTCAGGGCAACATCCAAGAATCGATACAGGCTGGGGTCGAAGGGATTGAAAGCAGCCCTGCAGAGAAGGAGTAGGAGGTGTTGACTGATGAGAAGCTCAACATAAGCTGGCAATGTCTGCTTCCAGCCCAGAAAGACAACCATGTCCTGGGCTGCATCAAAAAGAAGTGTAACCAGCAGGTCAAAGGAAGTGATTCTGTCCCTCCACTCCACTCTCATGAGACCCCACCTGGAGTACTTCATCCAGTTCTGGGGTTCCCAGCACAGGAAATACATGGAGCTTTTAGAGGTAGGTAGAGGAAGGCCATGAGGATGATCAGAGCATGGGAGCACCTCTACAATGAAGACAAGCCGAGAGAGTTTGGGTCGTTCAACCTGGAGAAGAAGCAGCTTTGAGGAAGCCTTATTGCAGCCTTTCAGTACTTAAGAAGGGCTTGTATAAAAGAAGACGACAAGACTTCATAGAATGATTGAATATCTCAAGTTGGAAGAGACCCATAAGGATCATCAAGTCCAACTCTGGGCTCCACACAGGACCAGCCCAATTAGAGATGACTGAGCGCATCGTCCAGACAGTTCTTGAACTCAGTCAAGCTCGGTGCTGTGACCACCTCCCTGGGGAGCGTGTTCCAGTGCCCCACCACCCTCTCTGTGAAGAACCTTTTCCTGATATCTAATCTAAACCTCCCCTGTCGCAGCTTCATGCCATTCCCACGGGTTCTATCGCTGGTCACCAGAGGAAGAAGATCAGCTCCTGCCCTTTCGCAGGAGGACACACTAGGCCATGATGAGGTCTCCCCTCAGCTTCTCTTCTCTAGACTGAAGCAAGAGACTTCAGCCTCTCCTCATACGTCTTCCCCTCCAGACTCTTCACCATCTTAGTTGCCCTCCTTTGGACACTCTCCAATACCTTTATATCTTTCTTGTACTGTGGCACCCAAAACTGCACACAATACTCAAGGTGAGGCCGCACCAACGCAGCACAGAGTGGGACAATCCCTTCCCTAGAGCGGATGGCAATGCCGTGCCTGATGCACCCCAGGATACGGTTGGCCTTCCTGGCAGCTCGGGCACACTGTTGGTTCACGTTCATCTTGGTGTAAACCAGACCCCCAGATCCGTTTCGGTGTGGCTGTTCTCCAGCGCATCATCCCCCAGTCTGTATGTACAGCCAGGGTTGCCCCAACCCAGGTGCAGAATCCGGCACTTGCTCTTGTTAAACTTCATGTGGTTGGTGATTGCCCAGTTTTCTAATTCGTCCACGTCTCTCTGCAAGGTCTCACAACCCTCAACGGAGTCCACAGCTCCTCTCAATTTAGTATCATCCACAAACTTGTTCACGATTCCTTCTAGTCCCACATCCAAGTTGTTTATGAAAATGTTGAAAAGAACTGGCCCCACAATGGAGCTCTGAGACACCCCACTAGTGACTGGCCATCAGTCTGATGTAACCCCATTGACTATAACTCTTTGGGCACAACCCACCAGCCGATTACTCACCGATTGTATTATGGTTTTGCCTAACTGTACACTAGCCGTTTTGTCCAGAAGGATACTGTGAGAAACAATATCAAAACCTTTACTGAATTCTAAAAAGACAACATCAACTGGCCTCCCTTGGTCAACCAGATGGATGACCTTGTCATAAAAAGAAATTAAGTTGGTCAAGCAGGACCTTTCCCTCATGAACCCATGTTGGCTGCAGCCAATGACTGCGTTGTTCTTCAGGTGTTTTTTGATAACTCCCAGCATAATCTTCTCCATAATTTTACCAGACACTGAAGTGAGACTGACAGGCCTGTAATTACTAGGGTCCTCTTTCTTGCCTTTCTTGAAATCTGGAACAACATTTGCCAGATTTCTAGTAGGGCCTAATGTCATAGGACAAAGGGTAATGTTTTTAAACTAAAGGAGGGTAAATTCAGACTAGATATAAGGTAGAAATTTTTTATGATTAGGGTGGTGAAAACTGAAAGGTTTGCCCAGAAAGGTTGTAGATGCCCCATGGAAACATTCAAGGTCAGGTTGGACAGAGCTGTGAGCAACCTGATCTAGCTGAAGATCTCCCTTTCAACCCAAACTATTCTATGATTCTGTGATAAATTATGGAGTGGCTGGGAGGGAAAGGACAGTTTACGCCGACTGCCTTTAAGTATCATTATCTTTTTGTGTAAGAGTGATTTATTTAATGTGTCCACAGCAGGGGTTCGACAGCATTGGTGCAGCAGACCAGGACCTCTGCAGTGACCTTCCCTGAGTTACCGAGCAGCTGAAAGGGAATATATTCATGTATAACTGCAAAAAATAGTACAAGGAGAAAGTTTATCCTTAAGTGGAGCCAAGGAGACCTTGTGAATACAGATGACTGTAAAGAAGGGTTGACACTTAAATTGAGACCACAAGGCAATAGGTGGAGTCAAGTATGTGGTTTAAGATGACACACTGGTGGCAAACTGAGGAATAATTTGGAAGGACAAGACAAAATTAGATTGAACAGAGTGACACTTAAATACATTACAGTATATTTCCTTAGAGGGCTGCTGAGACTTTATTACTGATTTGCATGGACTGAATAGTTATGATTCCATGAGAGAAGAAGCAAAAAACAGGTCAATATGGTCCAAAATACTTAGCTGAATCTCTCACTAGATTCAATATCCTTACAGAGCTGCAGAAGCCAAGAAATCTCCCCGTAGTTGTGTTCAACTTCAGAAAGTACAATTTTAAACAAGGATTCCTATAAGAAGAATCTGGAAGGAATCACTAAAAGGCTTAAGTCATGGCAGATGACACAGACACTAAGATATTATATTGAAGGCAGAGAGCAAATACATCCCGCTTACAAGAAAGGCTTGAGAAAGGGCAAAATGGGAGCTCACATGGCTAAGCAGCAGGGTATCAGAGACTGCGAGAGCAAGGAGACATCCTTCAGATAGCCGAATATGTAAGGATTATAAACTTTTTAAGACTAAATATAAATTTTACAAAATAAATCCACCGCAAGGCAAATCAAAACAATAGCAAGATACGTAACAGATTTTTTTTTTAACCAAAGTAGTTGCAAGAAACATAAGAATTAAAAAAATCTATTTCTACAATACCAGCAGCAGAAAGTGTGTCAGAGAGTCAGTAGTGCCAAAAGATAATCAAGGAAAACAGAAGTACTTAGAAATTATAGAAACAAAATTGTCTTAACATTTTAATTCTGCTTTTGTTGTAGAAAGTTTTGATAGATTCTCACATGAGTTTTTCTCTATGGAGGAACTCATACGAAGTCATACTTTGTCAGTATGAGGTGGTAGAAAATGAAATGAAGAAAATATCAAGATCAGACGACATACACCTAAGCTTTTTAAAAGTGCTCAGGGCTGCAATAGTCAAAATGGTACATGTGGTGTGAAATTCATTGGTTGAAAGTATTTTGATAGCATTTGAGTTGGGAGGTTGAAAATATGTTGCCAATTTTAAAGTAAATTTGAGAGAGGTTGAAAGAAGAGTATTGACAATTACATCAGTACTGGGAAAATCAGTTGAAACAATAGGAATACTTCTTTTACAAAAACTAGAAGGTATCTCACACTGTCAATGTCACCAAACACCTCAGGAAACAGTGCAGCTGGCTAAGAGGAAAGTTCCTGTGTTCATAAAAAAGTTAAAATACGAGAGAAAAGGGTTTTGTATGTGGAAAGAGGCCATGACTGAAATTCCATGGGACATGTACTGGGATCCATGCTTCTCAAAATACCTATGAATATGTGAATATGCTGGACAAGTAGAGAACTGTTAGTTGGTAAATTTGCTGATCATACTGTTATTAAAGGTATTAAATATAAGTGGCCTGAATGACTGGTTATTAAAATGGCAGGTGAAATTCAGTGAAGATAAACGTAAATTAGTCTATACGAAAACCAATTTTTATTTCATTTAGCTTGATATTTAGCAGTTAAATATTTCTATGAAAATGTCAGTCCTGTGCTTGGGAGATCACAAAAATGCAAGTGTGCAGTTAAGTATTATTAGGAAAGCAACAGACAAAATATATGAATATCATTGTATAAATTGACAGATTTGTGGTAGGACATGATGTTTAATCTTTAAAATACTATGTGCAATCCTCATCCTCATGTGGGATAAAAAAAAAAAAAAAAAAGATAAATTAACCAAACTGTAAAAGCTTCCTCGAATGAATGACAAAGGCAGTCAAATGGTAGGATCAGATTCTGTCTGAGGAGTGACTGCAGGCAATGATTCTTTTGCTCAAAGGAGAGATGTAAAAGGAAAATACAATAGAATGTGATAAAATCATGAGTGGTATCAAGTGTGGAGTGGTATGGGACATCAAACAAAGGTAGCAATTTACAAGCTCAAAACCAACAAAGTTGTTATTTAAACATTGGGGAGAAACTGTGGAACTCTCTCGTTCCACACATTGCATGTCCTGAAAGTTTATGAGACTCAGCAGAGGCTGTGAGAAGTGAAGTGAAAATAGTCATTGAGAGCTATTAAATGAAATTGTCCTATTTTGGTCTCAACAATGACCCACTGGTGTCAGGAAAAGTATAATGAAGACTAGTTTCTACATGCACAGTTTTGTTCATCGTCAGCTGCTTTTGTGGCCCCACTGTGTCATTTATATAAGCTGAAACTCTCAGTCAAAAAATTCTGGTTTTGTAATGTTTACTATATACTTTACAGAGGCACCGTTATTACTCAGAAAAACTTGACGAGACTATACAAGAGCCTTTATATGAAAAGTATAACAAAAAAAGTCTTAAGACAGGTAAGATGGTGTTCTTGATGTTATGTGATGGTTAAAAATTCACCTATGTATTAATTAACCTGTTGCATTGATTTTTAGTTACCAAGGTTTAAATAAGCATGTACGGTAATTGAGAACAATAATGCGAAACATTTCCTTATTAACATAAGTTACAATCTATTGATTAATGGTAATTATATGTTTCTTTAAAGTAAAGAGCATGTTATTTATTTCCTTAATTTTATCACTGGTAAATATGATCTACGGATAAATGCAGTTAAATTGTAAGCTGTGAAAGGAAACCATCTGAATAATCAGAACGAGGAGCCTATAATTTCTGAGAATCATGTTGATTGGACAAACTCCCTTTGAATTACCTGCCTTTGAATAACTAGAGTTTTCATACACTTACACCAAACTGACAGCAGTTAGGCAGGTGGCAAACCTATTATTTATAGTGAAAACTTTAGTTTGGCACTTTATTTTGTTGTTCACAATTAAAACTAATCTTACCAAAGACCTGGTCGATAGAATTTAAAACTTTGGAAACTAGTTTTGAATGACTAGACTAGATAAGATTCTAAAATGAACCAAAATCTATGTAATGTGGAATGTAGCAGAATTTATTTTATTTGGCTTATCATTTGTTTCCATTTAAAGAGCTTTTGCAACAGCAAAGAATAGGTTGTGCTAAAATAATTGTATAATAAGACTTTTTCATAGAGAAAAATGTTATTAGAATGTTGTAGCTGAGAAAGTAAATAATTTCTATTTATTTTAATTTAGTAAATACAACATTGACTATTGTGTGTACCACTGTTGTGCTATTGCTGATATAAGACAATACATTTGGTTTTAAAACAGTTTTTCACCTATTTATTCTTAGAACAAATGCTTGCTTTTTTTTTCCAGTTCCTCTATAAGATTTTCTCCTTTCATATTGCTAACAGAGGCCTCTGGTTTGTTCATTCCTCTGTTTTCAAACTACAATTGCCATCTGTGATATTATAAAATTAACTTAATTCATCTGTTGGGAGTTTGTTACCCAGTTGATCATAAGCCCTGTCTCTCTGAAAAACAGATATTGCAGCTTGGTCTTGTGTTAACAGACTTAGTTTAACGTAACTTGGACTGATTGTATCTTATGGAAAAGTAAACACTCGGTATTTGTGTGGAAAACCTAACTAAAGGCACTGTCTTTACTGTAGGCTGTTTAAACTAAGAAAAAGGTAATTTATAGTATCTTGGGAATGGATGAGGTCTCCATATACCTGGTTATGACTAACAATGTGATTGGAATTAATTGAACTGAAGGAAATCACAACTATATAACTAATCTAACTGTTTCTAGTTTGCAATTTTCTTACTTTTCTGACAGTGTAGAGGATCTTAGCTGACATTAAAACAAGGTTCTAATTAAGACTTACATTTTCTTTATGCAAAGAAGTGAGTAAAGAAAGAAAGATAAAATGTAGAGTGGGAAAAAGTAGATCTTTATAAAAGTAAAATGGAAAGAAAAAAGTAGGAAAATTCCATTTGTTTTGGGAAGATGCAATCACAAATGAACTGAAAATCCATAGCTAAAAGAACTAAATTGTGACATGCAGAAAAGTAACAGGAAAGGTCATATTGAATATTATGTTCCTGGAACTAAGACCTGCAAAATGTGAATTAATAAATGGTAAAATATAAACCATATATCACTCTGTCTTCAGACTTTCAAACTTTTGCAATTAAGATAGCTATGTCCTCAGAGAATCCAAGAAATTATAAAAACGCTGGTTAGAAGGGATTTCTGGATATAATCGCTTCCAGTTTCCCTTTGGAGGTGATCAACCAAAGCTTTGTCTTCATAATCTTCTCTGAGAGCGTGTATACATTTTCTATGGATATCCTGGCGTAGTGCTGCAATGGGAAGAAGTTTTTCTGTATATACAACCTGATCTCCCCAGCTCACACTTCAAGGCCACTGTTCCTTGTGTAGTCCTTTTGATATTGTCTGCTACTACTGCAAAGTGTTTAGTTTTGCTGGTTTTGTAAGTGCACTTCAGGTGTGGCCCTTAGCTTTAGCTTTGCCAAACTAAAACCAACTCAGTTGACTCCACCTCTCCATGTCAGTCATGTGCTTTAGGCTCCTTGTAGTCCTCTGATGAGCATTCTGCAAAGTTCATCTGGCTCAGGGCAAGAGCATTTCATTGGACTTGTGGTCAACCATCGCCCTCAAGTCCTTTCAGCCTGGCTGCTGCTCAGCTAGTCAGTCACCATCAGCCACAGCTATGCCACCCCAGGTGCAGAGCTTGGCCCTTCTGCCTGTTAAACCTCATGAGGCATCTCTCAACACAATCCATAAATTTCCCAAGACCTTGTTTGAACCTGGTTTGATTTTTTACCATTCATTATGTCAGTCACTCGTCTCAACATCATCCAAAAATTTGTTGAATTTGCATTTTGTGTCATCATCCAGGTCCCTGATGAAGGGACACTAATAGCGATCCCATCTGTCATCATGGAAGTCGTTAAAGCTGGTGGAACATGATTTGCCATTGGTAAATTTTTGTGCATTGTGCCTGATGATTGTCTTGTCTTCCTTGTGTTTGAAAATAAATTCCAAGATAATTCTGTGATCTTTCCAGTGTCAAAGGTGAGCCTCCTGGTTAGAGCTCCCCTGATCTCCCTTCCTTCCTAAGATGAATGTAATATTTGTCTTTTTCCAGTCGTTGAGGACCTTTCCTGATTTAGGTGATTTTAATAGATAGTAGTAGTCCTGTGCTCACTTCAGTCAGCTCCTTCAAATGGCAAATTTGATCTGATATCCTGCACTCGAGTTAAGTAGGAGGCCATCTTGGGCTTAGTGACCATGAAATGATAGAGTTTTCGATTCTTGGCTAAGTAAGGAAGGGATTCAGCAAAACCGCTACCATGGACTTCTGGAGGGCAGACTTTGGCCTGCTCAGGACACTGGTTGCGAGAGTCCCTTGGGAGATGGTCCTACAGGAGTCCAGGAAGGCTGGGCATTCTTCAAGAAGGAAGTCTTAAAGGCACAGGAGCAGGCTGTCCCCATGTGCCATAAGACAAACCGGCAGGGAAGACAACTGGCCTGGCTGAACAGGAAACTGCTGGGACTCAGGAAAAAGAGGAGAGTTTACCACTCTTGGAAGAAGGGGCAGGCAACTCAAGAAGAATACAGGGATCTCATTAGGTCATGCAGAGGGAAAATTAGAAAGGCAAAAGCCCAGCTAGAGCTCAATCTGGCCATTGCTGTAAGGGATAACAAAAAATGTTTTTACAAATACATTAACAACACCCTGGTTAGAACAGGCTCCCCAGGGAGGTAGTGGAGTCACTGTCCCTGGAGATTTAATAAACATGGTGGTGTTGGGTTAATGGTTGGACTTGGTGATCTTAGAGATCTTTTCCAGTCTTAAAGATTCTATGATTCTAAGTCTAACTTCTAAAAGTTGTTCCTAACTTCTTGCTCTCCTGTCTGCCTCCTTCCAAAATTAGGCTGATAAATGCAGAAGTTAAAAAGTAGGCTTTGCCTGCAAAGGCTGAGGTGAAAAATGTATTAAATAGACTTTTTTTTTTCCATATCATCTGTCAGTCAATTGTCTCTCCCATTCAGCAGCACTTATTTTCTGTGAACGTCCTTCTGATACTGGTAAGAACCCATCTTGTTAGCTTTTATGTACGTAATTTTAGCTCTAATCAGGTTTTGGTTTTCATGATTTTTATCGTTAAAAGCATGTGCAATACTTTTACAGTCTTTGTCTCCTGTCCTTGTTTTTTATTTCCTGTATGATTTTTTCTAGCATTTCTTTAAGAAGTTCTATGCCTAGCTGTTCTGGTCTTTGGTTTAAATTCCTGGCCTTCCTGCGTAAAATGATGGTTTGCTCCTGAGCTCTAACTAAGCTATCTTTAAAACTCAGCTAGCTCTTTTGGGTGCCCCTTGTAGGAGATTCCAAGGCAATTACCCCAGCAATGTTCTAAAATAAGCCAAAATCTGTTATCCTGAAGTCTAGAGTCCAAGTTAATGACTTACCTTCTCAGTCTTTCTCCAAGTCTTGATCTCAATTTTCTCCCGGTCACCACAACCCAAACTGCCATCTGTATATACAATCACACCTATTTCCTCCTTGTTGAGCAGCAAGTCAAATAGAGCATTTCCCTGGTTGGCCCCTCTAGCATTTGCATTAGGATTTTATAAGTAGTGCCCCCTAGATACTTCTAGGATGTTCAGCAGATGTCCAGATGGTCAAAATCTTCCATATGGACCAATGGCTGTGATCAAGGGATTTCTGCTTGACATCAGCCTCACAGATGTCATCTTAGTCAGGTGGGCTGTAACAGACCTCTATCACAACATCATCAGGGTTGCATCTTCTTTGCCCTAGACTCAAGAGAGTCTCCACAGACATCTCCTTTGTTTCACACCATGTATCTTCTCTGCCAAGGATCTCCTTTACATAACATACATAACCTCTTCTTCTTCTTTACTGTGTACTTTACCTCACTAGTCTTTAACCATGTAGCTTAAGTATGACATGAAGATCTGTTCAAGCTGGGTATGAGGGGAAAGCTTAGGAAAGAAAAGCATTGGAATATGTCTCACAGTCTTCATTTAGAGGTCTTGAAACATACAGTAATCTGACAGGAAAGATTTCTGCATGGTTGTTCAACCACAGAGACAGAAGAGTGACCTAGATGACCTTTCTATAAATGGGAGAGAAGCTGTCAAATGGGATATGAGGCTGAGAATTTGAATATTACTAACTTAGTAATCAACAGGGAGCGAGTACCAGAAGGTGGGTGAGAGTCGACGAGCGAATGTGAAAGGTACACTCTCAATGTATTTGTCAGGGTTTCAGAGAACTGTGTTATGCTCCTTATGGTGCACAAGAATATTACCAAAGAGGCTACCTGACACAACAAGATGACTCAAGCAGAAAATATTGGTTGTCAGATTTTGTAAAATATATAAAAGTTACAATCAAAACACTGTAGAAAAGCTTAAAGGATGTGAAATTTGCAGACATTGAATATTGCCTGTTCTGCTGAATGGAGATTTGAGACCAGAATAGTCTGTCATCCCAGCAAGCACAGAACTCCTTTGAACATGTTATCTGAATTTGATTTTAATTCATTTGTGCTCAACCCTTAAGTATGTGAAAGTAGATGATTATCTGTGTGGACAAAATCATCATGAAGGGCAGAAAAAAAATTAAATTCCTTGGGATTTGGTTATTTCTTCCACTTAATCTGGATACATAGCAGGGTGAAAATATGTATGTCCTGCCACAGTTATAAAGATAATTTCTTCTCACTTTAACTCTACTTTCTGTTGGCACCGTAATAAAAGAATTTACTTCAATGAAAACAAGACCTTCTCTCCTCACCACTAGTATTTTACTCCAGTCAACAGCAAAATGAGTAGTTAACATCTGTTTAACTACTTGTAGGAAAGCTCCTGAATTAAAAAAGAATGATTGAGATTGACTACTGGGAGAATCTTAGCGAAATGTGAGTGGGAAAAGCACTAAGAACAAATAAGGTTTATTTCTGATTATTTGAGATGTATTGTGTGAGAATTAGCATTATCTTCTGGATATACATCCTTCTACTGAAACAAAGCATGAGTAGATGGGAAGCTGATTTAGATTAGACACAACCTTCAGTTAACTGAAACTACGTAAGATGAATTCTTCTTTATTCAAGAAGATCACTGAAATAAGTTTTGACCAATGATTCATGGTCATGTTCAGAAATAATTTAGAAATTTACAACCAGATTCACTGAGCATAAACAGTAAAGGTAACAGATAAGCTGTCTTTTACTAGGACTATTGTAAGACATAGTGGAAAAAACAACTTATTTTTATAGCCTGTCCTATTTGCCATAATCAGAAACCACACTACTACTAAAAGGTAAAAATTTACTTTACCCGGATAAATAGAAGCTAACAACTTCATAGCTTCTTATATTCATGAGATTCCAACAAATATTACTATATTATCATCTCTACTTGCCTACATTAATATTTAATAAGTCTTCTTTCTAGAACCTACCCTAGCAACTGGTATATTTTTCTTTTGGAGGGATCATATTAACAAGGCAGAGACATGGGCAGATATTTTTACTTAGAATGTGTAATTTAAGTGTGAATATTTCCAAGAAAAAATAGTCTCCAAAATCTTTTCAGAGACCCATTAGTATGAAATGGACATTGGTATAATCCTTGAGGGATGATATTTTAATTTTGATCGAAACAGGAAATGCAGTTTAATGATGTCTCTAAGAACAGAAAGATTGGGGCTCCAGGCAGAAACATAAAGAACATAGGGAGTTTCAAATGCATGAACTGCAGAGGTAATGCATTCTGTTCACTCATGTTTTGAAAAAAAGTGTACTTACTGCACAGATATAGGATAAAGACTACAGACATCACCTGCTGTTCTCCTGCTTTGTGTTCATGTTCATAGAAACAACCAGTTTACCAGAGGAATGTCTTTTTTATTATTACTAGCAGCTTTGAAATTTTACCCATTAGGGATTTAAGTATTATGATTTTTTAAACTACTGTTTATTCTGATATCTGAAATCTCCTTTAATTCTTGATACAAAAAAGTTGAAAGTGTTCTATTTTGCTGAAATATTAAGTTCTTGGGTACAAAGAACACTTGAATCAGCTAATGTGAGTGGCCAGATTATCAACATAAATTCTTGTTCATTATTTTTGTTTGGGTGTTAATCAGATCTCAGTTCTTTTTTGCATTTATGCATTTTTTGTTTCAGTTTCTTTTTTAAACCAAAATAAGCTTCATTTGCTCAACCATTTTGAATCATCTGCTTCCCCATTAAGAGCTGGCCACTAAGCCAGCATTATGATGGTTTTTGTTACACTGGTATTTACTCTTTTTACATAGATGTATATTTATATACACATATTTTGTGCTGGGGTAGAAGTTGCACAGAAATAGAATTCTAATGTTTGAAATTTTTAGACAATATATTATTTAGAGCCTCAAAGATTGCAGGAACAGAGCTTGCATGTTTAGATACTTTTGGATGAAGCAGTTTTGACATTTATCTGCATTGTCATCCTGCCAAAGGCGATTCATTTTGGTTTATGTCTTTCTGAAGAATGGAATGACAACAAGTATTGGACTCAAGTATTAGACATGATACATACTGCAGTAAGGAGTATTCCTCAGGCAACATTAATGAATCAACAATGTTGTAGAGTACGAAATTTAGGATGATTTTCCTTTATAATACATAATGAAGGGGTTTTTTTGTCCATTCCCAATATCCAATCTAGAAATGATGCTAAGGGTGTTTACTGAACCTTCATGAGACTGCAGTTACAGAAATAAACGCTTCTCAGAGACTGCTTGTATATAAATTGTGATAATCTGAAGACAGAATATGCTCAATATCAGTTATAACTGAGACTTTCAGTATGACTATGAATCATTGACTCCCTGGAAATTTACTCCCTGGAATCCATAATACTTATTTCTTTGATTAGGATGCTTTTTGGAGGAATGCTGATAGTGAGTTAGTGACATATGTAAACTACTAAGAAAGAGCTGGTTTTCAGCACTAATAAAGCACTGGTAAAATGTAAGTGGCAAATGAAATAAATACGAAAATTTATTTTTTGAGCGCATAAAGAAAAATTTACTTTAACTGTAAATGGCAAAATGCTAGTCTCATGTAAGTGCTGTAACATCCTTTAATGCAAGCACAAGAACTGACAAGTTATTTGCTTGACTGGCCTTTACTCAGATTTTTTCCCCCCAGACCAGTGTTCTGCTGCTTGGAGTTCTGTGCTATCATATACTGGTGAATAGCTATGGTAACAGGCTCCTATTTTACTGACTGCCTTAGGATCTGACAGAAAGAATAATGTTTGCTGAATTAGGCTGGAGTCCCTCAAAAGATCTTCCCCCCACTTTTTTTTTCCCCACAGACACTCACAGCTCAAAGTGTGTCCACAGGTATCCTGTGAGAGACCAAAAAAAAAGCCCAGGAGAATAATGGCAGCTGAGTCTCAAAGTACTAGCACTATTTCTTAGATCCTTCATTAAAACTATCATTGATTTTTGTCTTCTAAAGAGCAAAGTTCCTTTGGAGCTTCTGAGAAGTAACTGAAAACCGTCTAAGTCCACTACAAGCACACTAGTTTTCATCTTGTTCTTTGTAAGGAATGATCTTCTGGAGTACAATACTGCTATCACTACAGGCACGTTACTACTACTCATCTCCTCATCTCCTGCAGAGACAATGTGGGTCATTCTGACTAGATATTCACAGAATGTTCTAATGCTACTAAAAGTAAAAAAGCAGAAAGGGAAAAAGAAAAGGAAAAAAAGGAAAAGGAAAAGGAAAAGGAAAAGGAAAAGGAAAAGGAAAAGGAAAAGGAAAAGGAAAAGGAAAAGGAAAAGGAAAAGGAAAAGGAAAAGGAAAAGGAAAAGGAAAAGGAAAAGGAAAAGGAAAAGGAAAAGGAAAAGGAAAAGGAAAAGGAAAAGGAAAAGGAAAAGGAAAAGGAAAAGGAAAAGGAAAAGGAAAAGGAAAAGGAAAAGGAAAAGGAAAAGGAAAAGGAAAAGGAAAAGGAAAAGGAAAAGGAAAAGGAAAAGGAAAAGGAAAAGGAAAAGGAAAAGGAAAAGGAAAAGGAAAAGGAAAAGGAAAAGGAAAAGGAAAAGGAAAAGGAAAAGGAAAAGGAAAAGGAAAAGGAAAAGGAAAAGGAAAAGGAAAAGGAAAAGGAAAAGGAAAAGGAAAAGGAAAAGGAAAAGGAAAAGGAAAAGGAAAAGGAAAAGGAAAAGGAAAAGGAAAAGGAAAAGGAAAAGGAAAAGGAAAAGGAAAAGGAAAAGGAAAAGGAAAAGGAAAAGGAAAAGGAAAAGGAAAAGGAAAAGGAAAAGGAAAAGGAAAAGGAAAAGGAAAAGGAAAAGGAAAAGGAAAAGGAAAAGGAAAAGGAAAAGGAAAAGGAAAAGG
>VWZZ01000018.1:20535-30806 GCA_013399095.1 Psophia crepitans
GAGGAGCCTGCACCCACTGGGATGGCCACCCCCAGCCCAGGTGAGAGGGGTTGCAGGGGCTGCCAGCACCCCTGGCACCAGCACATCAGGACCCCCAGAGCCACCCTTCGGGCTGGTGCTGGGTCCTGGCAGCGCTGCAGTGCACTGAAGCACCCGTCCTGCCACCTCCGTTAGCTTTGCTTGCAGATCAGCTGAGCGCAGCGTGGGGTCACAGGAGTCCAGCCGGGGAAGAGGAGAGACATGTCGGAGCATCTCCGCAGGGGCTGGTGCACAGAGGTGGTGGAGGACCGTGGATCAGCCGGCAGCAGTCCTTTCCGCCGGTTTGGTGACAAACGCATCCTTGCTCAGATATGGTGCTTGAAATGTTGTATTTCTCCATCCAGTGCAGGGCATGAAAAAGAGAAAGAAGAAGAAAATCAAGAATAAAATCAAGTCACAGGAACCTGCCGTGGAGCAGCAGCGTGAGGAGGTCTCAAGCACCTTTGGTTGGTATTTCCCAGGACAGATTTTGTTGAAAAGCACTGGGGGGGTCTGGCCTGCTGGCAGCAGGGGATGAGCTGCACAAGAGCCCTTGGCCATGGGACAGTTGGTGTGGGGACACGGGCACAAGCAAGTGCTGCTGCAGGGCAAGGTGGGGGCTGCTGGGGAGGCAGAGGCTGCTGCTGTTGCCTTTGGGTGGGATGCGGGGAGGCCACATGAGTGCACCATGCTGGAGCCTGGAGTGTCCTTGCAGCCCTCGCTCAGTGCAGGCTGCCACGTTGCACCCCGGAGCGCAGCCCCTGTGTTAGTGCCTGACCGCTTCCCTTCCTCCCCAGACTTGTACCGCCGGGCGATGCTGGCTCTGAAGATGAGGCAGGAGCAGAGGAAGCAGCAGTCTGCCATCGTCCCCTGAGCAGGAAGGCATGTCCCAAGGGATGTGTGGTCCCAGGGGACCAGTGGTAGCGGGACCCATGCTCATGCAGGGCTTGTGGGGTGCTTGGCCAGGGCTGGCCATCCTGGGCAACAGGTCCTGGGGCATGAACAGCATCGTTGTCCTCTGCATGGCTTGAAAACCAGGGATCTGCAGGAGTGAGCCAAAAGTCCCTTTGTAAAATGCCTCTCTGGCAGCAAACCCGTCTGAAAAGGGAACAGCCGGTGCTCGCTGACCCTGTGTTAGTATTCTGTGGAAGACTCGGTCTGAACCCAGCCAAGCCTGTGGAAGAGAGGAAGATGGGAGCAAACACCCCAGGGGAAAAGCTCATCTCTTGAACTGACCTGTGCCCAGGCAAAGCTGTCTTCGCAGGTCAGGGGCTGGCTCGGCCCCTCAGTCGGTCCCAGTCTGATGCCTGGACAGGTCTGATTTCATGCTGGCGAAGGTGGAGGGCAGTCACAGATGGTCTGCAGGAGAGCTTCACCCAGCCCCCAGCCACATTGGGCAGGCTGACAGGAGCCCCCTCGCACGGTGGAGGAGGGTGATGCCCATGTTGTCTGGGCATCTTTGCAGCCTGTCGGCGAAGGCTTGCACAGTTCAATGGTAGACGGCTTGTGGTAGAGGCCACTGGAGGCTCCTTCCCAGGAGGGGAACATTCCTTCTGGTCTGGCCATCCTCCCAGGAGGGACAGTGGTAACCCACAGGTAACCCAAAATGCTCCTGTGTCCCTGACAGCCTGGCACCTGCAGTCCAGGGCATCCCTGATGTGTGGTCAGCTCAGCTTTGAGACAGGAGAGCAAGCAGCATCCGCATCCCAACAAAACCCATCTGCGACACAGTGTCTGGCAGATCCAGGCTGTCGCGGGCACAGGGCTGTGCCGGAGGGCTCCGTCTGGGTGCACGTGCTGGGAAACCAGCCGTCAGCCCTGGAAAGGCTTTACATGAAGTCAGGAGTGCAGCAGTTTTCCCTCTGTGGCCGCAACAGCGCTGGGACTTGAGCTGCGCTCAGCGGCAAAGCGTGAGTCACCTCTGCTCCCATGATTACTGATTAACAGGCAATGCCTTCACAGTCAGGGGAAGAAATATCGGCAAAGCCCTTCCCACAGTGGAGCTGAAAAGGGAAAAGAAAAGAAACTCCTCCTACTCTGGCTTGCAGTCTGCTGTAAAGTTCTGCCTAACTCCGGCAGACATCAGTGACTATAGGGATTAATTGTAAATAAGTTGTAAATAACAAGAGCAACAAATTACTACTGGCCTGTAAATACAGCACTTTTTGTAAACCTTTGTTTCTGTCTGGTGGAGATCCCTGTGGTGCCGGGGCTGTGGGTGATGCGGGGGGGTCCCTGCCTGCGATGGAGCCCCCTATCCTGGCCTGGGCTGGGGCTGTGTGTGCCCCTGGGGGGGCTGCTCCGGGCTGCCAGCCAGGGTCCCCCTGCCAGGGTCACGGATGTCCATGGGGCCACACAGAGAGAAACATTAGAAGTTTATTGCCTGTAACGGCCGCTTCTTGCTCACCCACCGGCTCTGGAAGGAGGCCAAGCCCTCCCAAACAGCTGGCACCCCAAACCAGCCCATGGCTGTGGGGAGCTGAGCCTTGCTCACCATGGCTCCGAAACTGCGGGGAGCAGGAGCTGGGTGGGTTCGAGAGCGTCCAGCCAGCAGCCAGCTCGCTCTGGTGTTCCCTGCGGCTCCTGGTGGAGCAGCTCCTCAGCACGGGCCCCGGCAGCCATGCGGGGACACGGCGTGCCCTGTGTGACACCCAAAGCCAGCGCGGTCGGCCGGGGAGACACGTCCAAAGGCAGAGCTGGCCCGGGTGGCGCTGCTGGGTGGCTGAACGAAGCCTTCCCTGGGAGCCAGCTGTAAGAAACCGGTTAGGTCAATCTAATGCCCTTTCCCCTAACAAACAACTCACTCGAGTGCTGCAGACAGGCGGTTCAAGTATATTTCAAAATCAAACCCCTTTATCCTCATGTTTCCGCGGCTGCGGTGGCTAATCCCTCCTACAGCCAGGAGACAACCCTGGTCTGCGCCAACTTTTATCTTCTTTAAAAGCTGAGCAGCAAGAACTCCATGTTAAAAGTGGTCTACCTCAAAGCCAGGAACATCTCAGAAACGAGATCCTGAGACCTGTGTGATCAAAGGTCAACCCAAAGATATTAATTAATTGCTACTCTGTGCCGCAGGGTAATGGGCTGGGCTGCTCCTGCCACGTGTGAAAAGCGGCGGCTGTAGCAAGGGGGTGCACGCCTGGGGCAGGCAGGGCTCCTTTCTCCAACACACTCCTTCTGCTGTTGATCTTGCAGCCCTGTAGCTGAATAACCAGAAAGGGAAGGAGGTCTCAGGGGAGTACGGTCCTGGGTGGCACTGCCTGCTGACAGCAGGGCAAGGTGCTGCGCTGCCCAGGCTGGTCCCAGTGTGTCCGATCTACCTGTGGGTGCGCTGAGGCCGGGCATGGAAACTAGCAGTGGTGCTTGCCTTGAGGAGATGTCCCCCAAGATGAAATAGTGGTGAGTGGCACCTTCCCGCGAATCTTGGGTTTGTTGGAAAGCAAATGTGCCAAGAAGCACAAAGTGATGCAACAGCAGCTGCCCCGGGGAGACCCATCTTCTGTCTGTTGATGCACAAAGTAAATGGTACCAGTAGCGTCTTCTGCAGGGCAGACTGGAGACAGTTGGGTGATACAACCACGCTTTGCATTTTAGCATTTCTGTATTATCTGGCACATCCTTCTTTTCAAGTTTCCAGAGGACCTGTCTCAGGAGGATCGCATCAGGCAAAACCACGTTCCTGCTTCCACGAATGTTTTCATGGTGCCTCCACCTGGGCTGTGGCTGCATTTGTTGCAAACTGCTGACGCAGAAGCACGTGTGAGTTTTCCATGTCTGCAGCCCTCTACCCCTCAGTAGTGCTTCTTCAGGGCACACAGCCACCGGCATGGCCACCAGCAGCTCCCTCCATGGCATGCGTCCTTCCAAGCCTGAAGGATGGAGGGAGGGAGGCTGCGCTTGCCTGAGCTTTGCCAAAGTTGGTGATGGTTTGTACGGTGCCAGGAGGAGATGAAGGGATGTTTCAGTGAGTGCCTGTGGGCATACACCTACACCAGGGCATGGCTGGTCCCACCTCCTCATACCAGTATTGCTTTGCACAATCAGATTTTTTTTTCCCGATGCCTGTTATCACCATCAAAATTTAACTGTGTGGGCTGGAATTTGGAGGGTGGGAGAGAGACAACTGCTCTCTTGAGAAGAGGGGTGGCAAGAGGATTGCTTAGGCAGTACCTAAACCACTGCTGAGCTCTCTTGTGTCCAGCACATCACCAGACTTGCTGGGCAGCAAGACGACCTGGACGAGACTCTGGGAGATGGGACCACGAGTGAGGCTGCTGGCCCCTTCGGCTGCACCCATGGCCCTGCTGTGGTTTCTCCCACTTCTGCCTGGTGGCTGGGCTCAGCCAGCAATTACACTTTAATTTGGAACTCCTCCTTGCTCCTCTCAGCCCCCAGGACAAGGACACGGAAAGTGGCATTGACTCTGCAATCTCCTCTGAGAGGACTGGCCTTGTCCCACAGATGTGGACCAGGCAGAAGGTCCCCCAATGGCAAGCTGGTGTTAGAATGCATAGGTATCTCTCCTGCTATAAATCCACTGTTGTATTTTATGAATAGAAACTCAATAGTATATTTTTTCCCCTATATGAGCCTTTCCGGTGAACCATTGTGGGTCTCAGCATTGTTTCCAGCCGTCACATGCCGAAATCCTTTGGGAATCAGCCTTCCTGGCACCTGCAGCGAGGGTCTGAGGGGGGAGGTGGGGAAGGTGAGCCTGGTCCTGGGGTGTTCCACATACTGAGGAGCCATGGGGTGGCACGACCCAGCAGAGGCCAGGCCTGATGAGGGAAGGGAACAAAGAGACGGAGATCTGTGACTGTGTGTAGAACATGCTGGTTCTTTGTCCACTCTTTCACTAACCCCGAATTATAGAACAGGGAGCCAGGAATCTGTTTTTGAGAGAGCATCCCTGACACTGGAGTTTGGACATTGATTTAGAGTTGTAAAGGCAATTAAGTGCAAGTGATCCCTGCTAACAGGTGCTTTGCAAGGCAAATACAACGGGTCATATCCTGCGGGGTGCCTGCAGGTGCTGCTCGTTCCCCACCAACCTCCCTGTAATGCTCAGCAGGTGGTGCAGGGCACCTACACAGCCAGGGCAAGGCCATGGCTTTCCTGGGGATGGAGCCTGACGCTCAGGGTATGGGGAAGGTCTTTCACATGCAGCTCTCCCTTCTCAGTTCTGGACCAAAGGTAGAAGAACTAATATGAACTTCTTGCCCCAGAGCGGCTGTGGCTGGTGGGGGGTGAGCAGCCCCTGCTCCCTGGCGTGCTGTCCCTTGGGGTAGGCTGGAGGCATCGCAGATGTGCCTGTTGGGCAGCACTAAGGTGTGGGGCTGTCTCTTGGGTTACGGTGTTGCTGGAACCTGGTTACAGTATCTATATACTGAAATAAATATGTATCAGCAAGATTAGTGGATTTCAGACCTTGGAGTGGGCATTTGTGTTGGTCAGAGCCTGGAGTGGATGCTCTTTGTGCTCGAGATGTTGGTTGTTACGTTCGTCTTCTCTAGCCTGCAGCTCTTGCCTTTTGACTTGGGTGGGCTGGGTGCCAGCAGGCTCTTCTGGCAGTTTGCTAGCTCAGTCAGAAAAAGGAAGCATTGGGAAATACTTTTACTTTTTCTAGGTAAGCACACTAGGGCACAACTGATTTCCATGAGATCATTCAAAATACTGAGCTGGAAAAGGCTGGTGCGTGATATCGGGCAGGTTTTACCCCCTCGCAGCTCTCGGAGGCTGTGTATATTGAATAATGAATAGCCACGCACCGGATTTCTTTCAGGATTTTGCTATTAGTTGTAGATCCTCTGTTGTATTACGTTAAAAATGAGAGATGGAGTCATGTATTCTGCAGAATTGTTAGGAAAAACAAGGCTTAATTAGGTGAGAGTAACTCCCCAAGCTTCTCCTGATTGTTATGAAAGAGGCTATTAAGACTTTGCAAGGAAAGAGAAGATAATGAGGACTGGAAATTAAGAAAATACAATTTTTTTTCTCTTTCTAGGCTAAATGAGCCTTGTTGGAGACATTATTGCTGGTGGGAGGAGGAAGGCTATAATCAATTTTATTTAATGGATGTATTTGTCTCGGGGCACAAGGGAATGTGCTGGAGTCTGAGGTATATGAATTTGTCACATCATGTACTAAATATACTTGCTGGGGTTTTTTCCCTCTTAAAAAGCTTGTTTTTAAAAAGGGAAATTCTGTTAACTAAAATTCGTAGTCTTTCTCTTTCATAAATTATCACTCTGAGTTGCTGCATATTTGAATAGGTTATTTCAGACTATAAGGAGAAGTTGCCCCTTGAGAAAGGCTATCAGTGTATTAATTAGAAGGGCTTTTGCTACAGAATATCATTGGATATGGGATCAAGAGTCAATTTATTAACCAAACTTTTCATTTTAAAGTCTTCTGCAGTGATCAGAGCTCAGGTCTTGTCTGTGAGAGAACTTTCACCTCATTAAAGTGCGTTTATATTTCAGTGTAGCTGGGTTTAGCAAGACTCCAGCCTAACTCCCTGACCTGTGCCGTAGATATCTTTCTCGCTATGCCAGCTGTGCTCTGCGTTAGGCTTTACAACCCATCTTCCACGCCTAGCGCAGCTCTAGGAAGAGGTTTGGGGGTGCTCGTCCTGCTGGGCTCATCCAGGGGATGGGATGTGCGGGCTCCGAGAGAAGCACTGAGACATGCCTTCACGCCAAAGCCGTATGTAGGACTCCAGCAGAGAGGGTTTGGGTGGCTTTGGCTGCTTTCAGAATGAGAGCCTCTGGTCCTGTGCCTGTGGGTCAGCCCTGGGCTGGCAGGGTGAGCAGGGGCCGCTGCAGGGTGGATTTGAAAGGGTTGAGAGCGAACAGACAGGGGTCTGCTGGCAAAAATGTTCTCATTTCTTATGAAACAACTTTTGTCACCAAATCTGTGAAGGATCTTTCCCCTTCAGAAGGGTAGGGGAAAAAATAGTGTTGTCAGCTTTTCCTGGCTCCCCCCAGGGAAGGCACAGAAGGTCTCCTGGCATGTAGCGATGTGCCTGTGGGCAAGGACAGAGCCCTGCTAGTCTCCGCAGAGTGCCATGACCACAGCAGCCCTGAGCATGAACTCGGTCTTTCCCAGGCAGAGATGGCCCTGGGATGGTGCCCAGGGGAAAGAAATTTACTTTGAGAGCGGGTAGTGGTGGTCAGCAGTGAGTGCCACTTCCCCGATCCTCTTGCCCAACGTGAGGAGGAGCTCCACAAGCAGCAAGGCAGCAGGGAGGTCGTGCCCTTACAAGAAATCGGCTGCTGATCTGAACAGTTGGATTGGCAAGATCTACTTCAAGCCATCACAGTACTAAAGATAAATCTGTAGTGCTTGTCAGGAGGTGGGATGGACCTTGAAGAGCAGTGACACATCTCTGTTGATTTCATGCTTACCTGGATATTATTTAAAAATAAAATAAATCCTTAAACCAATCTTAAGACATAGCAAGCCAAGTGCATGTCCTTCCAATGACAGCTCTCATTCTCCAACTGGCCACACGATGGCAGAAGAAGCAAAGAACATTGCAAAAATAAGTCTTTTAAAAGAAAATCAACAGCAAGGGTTGGTGTGTCCCCAGGTTACGGGGGAGCCTGGCTCCCACTCCTGCCAGAGACTGAGGTTCAAAAGCCCTCGGGTCTGTAAACATTAAAAACAAAGGTTACAGCACACGAAAACTATTTTGTGGAAGAATTTGATGGACTCTTCCAGTTGTGAGTAGTTCACAGCAACCCCTGGGGTCCCTCTGTTCATGCCTGGGTTGGCGGCTTGCCAAGAGCCTGGCTGATGTACTGGATAACCAGTTTTTGATGGCGGGTGAAGTGGTGGTGGGTCTTGGCTGTGCAGAATCCTCCCTGGGACCTGCTCCTGTGGTCCCCTTGCCCTGGGGAGGACACAACTGCACGCAGCATAGAGTCCCCATCGGCTCTGTGCAGGAGGGCCCTTTGGTACTGCCCTTTGGCACACCGTGTCCGTCATCGCACTGGGGACGGGTGTTTGCAGCATTAAAAGGTGCGCGGAAACCAAATTCCCTTGTAAAAGTCCTGTGAGCTGACACAATTGCTGCCCCCTCAGCGGCTGGGTTGCACAGGCTGTATCAGGGTGTGAAAAAGCCCAGTCAGGGTTGTTTTGCTTCCTCTCTGTGCGCATGGCTTCTGCTGAGACAGGGGTTTTGCTGCTCTGTGTCAGCAGCAAAAGGGAACATGACTGTTGCCTTTTTCTCCAGTGAAATCATGCCTCTGGCTGCACAGGTTAAGTAGGGAGTTGAATGGATTTAAGCAGTCTGGTCCACAGCAGGAGGCTGGCTCTGCTCTGGCTGGGTATGGGGACCCAAACGCTTGCCTGTGCCTGCTTCTGAGCTGCAGTGACCTGCTTGGACTTGTTTCATCTGGGAGCTCCCTGGAAGAAGATCTCTTCTGACACCTTAGCCACAGCCACCGTTAGCAACACATTGAAGACAATTACCTAACGCGCAATTCCGTATCACAGTTACTTCTTGTTGTGACCATTGAGATTGGCACGACATCCGGCGGCTACGCCTACAGCTTCACCAGGGAACCGGAACGTATTCATGTAATGAGCAAATAATTACGATTCTTGAAGTTGGTTGCAGTGAGGGAAGGTACCTCTGAAGCTGTACCTGAGCAAGCCTGATGAAAAATGTCGGAGAACAGCGACTCCTCCTAGCCAACACTAACAGCCTAAAAAAAAATATCAGGAAAGTATCAAAGGCAGTGCAAAAGCTGCAGTATGGTGTTGGTCTAAGTTTAGTTCTCCGCTGTTTTGTGGAGGAGGGACGTCTAGAGCTAAACCGGTTAGTCATTATATTAAGATGTTTTACAATATCCATTCATTATTCTTGAATGTGTTTAAAACTGCCTAGCATTGTTTTCTGGTTTCCTCTGTTGTGGTTAGGCTTTTGTATGAAAAGGTAAGTAACTGCACAGCTGCACAGAGAACAGTGGAAAGGTTGCACTTGGGATTCAGATGGGTGCTGGCTGTCCCCTTGGGAACGCCGCCTTGCTCAGCGGGGACGTGGGAGGCTCCGCTGACCCACCTACTGCTGCCCTGGGATAACTGGGGTTTAAAAAAACCCAACACATAGCTGTTGCTTGTCCAACACCTGACTGCTATTTCAGTGCTGCCCAGGGCAGGCTTTCTGTG
Organism: Psophia crepitans; assembly: GCA_013399095.1. Classification (NCBI taxonomy): domain Eukaryota; kingdom Metazoa; phylum Chordata; class Aves; order Gruiformes; family Psophiidae; genus Psophia; species Psophia crepitans. The sequence goes on from VWZZ01000018.1 coordinate 29,728, forward strand.
TGAGTTCAGATATATCATACTGTGTAAAACTGCCAGACAGGTGGTGCTTAAGTAGAGCAAATGTGACTGGTTTTAGCCTTCGTAAAATCAATATGGTACTATTTTTGCTTTAAAAATAATGCCAAGTGAAAAATCTGTGTTTTCCAGGTCTCTGGGAGCCCGTGGCTGCTCTCTGGGCCCAGCCGTGATGCACCAAGGTGAGGTTTGCTGAGTTTCCAGGGAGACGCCTGCTTTAGAACAGGAGCAATGCAAGCTGCTGAAACCATAGTGGCTCTGGGCTGGCGGGGCTGAGCAACCCTCCTGCTCCTGGAGGTCCTTGGGGCTCAGCAAGGGATGGCACCGGGAAAACTCCCTGCTCTGTGCTCTCACAGAGGATGTTGCTCCAGAAAAGGCTGGTTTATTACGAGGCCATAACAACGTCAAAAGCATAATAGCAAATGCAGACGTTAGGTGACATCTAATCTCTCAATTTTGATGACTTCTGTGGAAACAAATATTCTCATGCTCTGTGCCCTCTGGACCAGGGAGAAGCTTCCTTGAAGCTCTTTCAGATGAGTGGTGTTTCCATTCGCACGTTATCCCAGGCCGAAGGGAAGAGGATGCGGGTTGGCCTGCGTGCTGTCAGAAGGCTGGAGGCACCAGGGAAAGCCGGGCAGTTCTGGGCTGGGGGACTGCAGAACTGCCCCCGGGGTTAGGCTGGGCTTGCTGGCTGGCTTGGCTAGCACAGGCAGTGCCTGGAGGTGTGCACGGAGCCTCCTGGGAAGGGTTGCAGTGGGTGAAACACCAAGGGACCCTAAACATCTTCCATGGTCAGTCGTGACTTGGGGGAAAGTGCTCCAGGGTGCGTTTATGATATTTGCTTGAGCCATCAGGGCAGTGACTGGACTTTTGCACCAGGGGACCATTGGGAGGGCGGTTATATAGGAGAGGAGGCCTCCATCAGGGATGGAATCGTACCCGGTGCCTAGCCACAGCCGTGGCTCCCGTGAGGGGCTGGGAAGGGGGACAGAAGGGCTCTAACCCAGAGGCTCTGGGGTCTGCAGGGACGGTGCTTCCCCCAAGCCCCTGCTCCAGCCGTT
>VWZZ01000018.1:34964-68183 GCA_013399095.1 Psophia crepitans
GAGGAGGCTGAGGGCAGAGCTCATGGCGGCCTACAGCTTCCTCCCGAGGGGGAGCCAAGGGGCAGGCGCTGATCTCCTCCCTCTGGTGCCCAGCGACAGAACCCCAGGGAACGGCATGGAGCTGCCCCAGGGGAGTGGATTAGGTTGGAGATCAGGAAAAGGTTCTTCCCCCAGAGGGTGGTGGGGCCCTGGCACAGGCTCCCCAGGGCAGTGGTCACCGCCCCGAGCTGGGCTGAGTTCAAGCAGTGTCTGGCCAACGCTCTCAGCCATCTGCTGTGACGGGGCTGGTCCTGTGTGGGGCCAGGGGTTGGGCTGGTGGGCCTGGGCGGACCCTTCCCACTCAGGAGATCCTGTGATTCCCTGCTGAGCTGCTGGCTCTCGAGAACATTTGCTTGATGTTGTGGGAAAGAAGACGCCTCTTAGACAGGCGTGCAGTGCTTGTGCCTGGGCTAGACCTGTGGTGTTCCTCGCTGCTTCTGCCTTGTTGTAGACCGGTAATGATGTTCCTTTGCTGGTCTTCTGGAGCCTCCAAATATCTCTGTTGCGTGACTGCCAGCCATGGGGGTGTGGGGGCTCCCGCCCTCTGCAGTCTTCCTCTTCATGGGAGTTGTCAGCTCCCCTGGGTCTGGACGTGTCCCTGCTGGAATGCCTCAGGCTTGCCGGCTTCACAGCAGAGGGATGGTAAGGAAAGCGAAGCGAAGGGGGTTTGTGTTGTGCAGCCCTGAAACCAAGGAGCTGCCTTTGTAGCTGACCGTCACTCTTAATTTGCATGCTGGGTGCTGCTTTCATGTGGAGCTCTTCCATCTGGGGCTCATTTTAACTAATTAAAAAAAAAAAGTGTGCAAACCAGCACACAGCAGAGTTGGCAGTGGCCGGCACTCGAGGACAGCCTTTAATGTCACCTGTCACATCTGGGGGGGCTGCCCCAGCCGGGCTCCCCAGGCGCTGCTTTGCCGCTTGCTTTGCACCCCCCGGCTGTGCCCGTGTGCCGCTGGTGTTCTGCCAACAGCGGGAAGCGTTTCTCTCATTAAAGCGCTTGTGAGCGGCACAAATGTCTCTTCCAAATCCTCACCCCTCCGGAAGCAGTGTGGGGGCTGATCCTGGCCCTGCGAGCGGGGGCTCACGTGCACACGAGCGGAGCCTGGTGTGAGCTTCGGGGCTCCATTTGGGCTCTGCTGTAGTTTTGCAAAGCTCCTTCGGATTTCTTTTTTTTTGGTTTTTTTTTTTTGAAGGTCATCTTACCCTGAGTGCCCCCCAACCCCACACACCTCGGTGGGTAAGACCGGTGCTGCTGAGGAGGGGGTCTGGATTGGGATGCTCCGTGGCACCCAGAGCCATTGGCAGGACCGAAGCACGGCAGTTTGTCCCCTCCTGACCCTGCAGCCCTGCCTGGTTCCTTTGGGCAGGACCAGAGGCAGGAGTAAGGCCTTGGGAGAGGCATGTGTTGACTTAAGAGGTGTGTGCTGGAGGTTGGGGAGATGATTGGAGCATGAGAAGGAGCTGGGCAGGTCCTACCAGGTGCTCTGCAGGAAAATATCCCCATTGAGAGCTATTCAAGGGGCAGAAAATGAGAAATGACTCAAAGCCACGTTTTAGAAGGGGAATGAATTCCCCATGCCTGCGGTTGGCAGTGGGGTGCAGGTGAGGAGGGACGGGGTGGGTGCAGAGAGCCCCTGGGGCACACCAGGCAGCGTGGGGGCTGACCACCTCTGGCTGCAGCTCCCCTGGAGCCTGCCCATCTCAGGGGGATGCTGGAGTACGTGTAGTGGGAGGTGTCTGAGTCTGGGGTGGAGGATGCTGATTTACACTCCCATCTCTAGTTTTTGCAGCAAATGTGTAATAAAGTCTATTTTGGGACATGGAGCACATCTGTGATTTTCTTTCACACTTGCTTTTTTTTTTTTTTTTTTTTAGAGAGTGTGAACCAAACATTACAGTGTGATTGCAGTTTCTATTCTAATAAGAAAGAAGATCATAGGTAGGAGGAGGAAGCTTTGAGATTTGCTTTTTTTTCCCCCCGATCCAGCCGTGCTAACACCTTAAGAGTGGGGCTGCATGTCAAATACCTTGTACCCACCTGACAACTTCTGCTAGAAGCATTTTGCTTTCATTAAAGTGACAAAATCTCACAGCAGAGGTTGGGGCTGGGGTGTTTCAGTGACACTGGGTGGCAGTTCTGCTTGGAGAAATCCCACACTTCAAAAGAGCATGGATTTTAATGCAAGAGACTTGAATTTTTCATGAATGTTGCTGGAATTTATTTTGTAACGTGTAGTTAACGTGATACCGGCATTTCATGTGCTCATGGCCAGTTCCCCTATAGCAGCCGCAGGGCAGCCTGTGCTTGGCCACAGAGAAGACAGCAGAGGCTCAAATTGGGAACCTGGAGGTGCAAAAGGCTCTTCCCTGGGGCTGAAATCCCTTTTTGATGCCCTGGAAAATGGGGACACGGGAGTTTCTCAAATTCCTGTGACTCTTACTGTTTAACGTTGCACAGCAGTCTCCTAACTGTAGCCTTATTCCCAGAAATAGCTCAACCATTTGACTAAATATAACTAAAAATCAAACAAAACCCCCTTGCCTCTGACAAGCAGCTGCATGGGAACGTTCGTGTGTGCAGTTGAAGTTTGGAGAAGTTAGAAATCACTGGTCAAATGTTAGTGCTAAATCGTGCTGCCAGTTAAACCTGTGGTGTGCAGAAACTTTTCTGTGAAGTTACGTGCGTCTTGAGGCTGCATTCTGTCCTTCACTCAAACCTGCTTTTGTTTCCAGTTGCTGTTTTGCTAAGAATAACAATGATTGTCTGGGCTGTGTGGGGAAGGTTTGGGGCTGGACTGACTCAAGTTGCAGCTGAAGGCATGGCAATTTGCTTTTAACAATAAAAATCGTAAGCGCAAACGGGCCATCTATTAATAGCAAGCTTTTCAGCCATGCCTTTAATTTCATACTGTTGCCTTTGGTTCATGTACTTCCTTTCTGACTAAAGCTGCTGCTTTCTGGCTGTAACCGTTGGTGTCCTCTCTAGGGGAGAGAGTTTTGGGGGGTTTTTTATGTTAGTTAAAAGCTGATGGAGAGTATTACGGAGTCTGTCAGCCAGAAGAAACCTTCACGCCAAAATTAGATGTTCTTCTATCCAGTGACCATGTTTTTAGCAATGCAGGTTGGGGCCCTGTGAGCATCTTCCTCCCACGGCACCCACGCTCGCATCTCTTATCTGCAGCAGTGTGCAACAGAAAAACAGCTTTTGGCTGCTAATTCCCGGGCGTGGGAGTCTGCGTCCCCTTGGGGGACTTTAATATCCCGTCCTTGCTGAGAAAGCGCAGGGCTGGCAGGGTGGGGGACATCCCTTGTGATACCTGCAGCCGAGATCTGCCCGCTGCGGGAGCTGGCACTGCGGGGGGTTTTTTTTTTTGAGCTGTTCAGCCTGGCTGCGGTGTCTGGGAAGGGTGACTTTTCCAAGAAAATTGGACGCGGGGTGACTGAGTGCACCATTGGCCCACTTGCCTTTGCCCGAGAACATTTGCTCAGGGGATTTTTTGAGGGAGTTTCCTGTATTTCGTTGTGTGTGGGAAGTGGGTGCTGAGGCTGGAGGGCAGCATGGAGGTTTTCCTACGTGGCTCGGCCAGTTGCTTCGGTGATCTTCTGCCCAAAAGTGTCCTCCAGGCCCCTGCCGAGCCCTGCCTGGGGGAGCGGGTTAGGTTATGGTGGGAAACAGGCAGCAGCCCTGGCCCTGTGCCGGGACAGGCTATTCCATGGTGGTCGTAGAAAATACCTCACCTATGGGTTTAGACTGAAACCCGCTTCTTGTTGCTCATCTCAGAAATATTTATGTGCTTGCTGAGCTCTGGCGTTGGGAAGGATGGGCTGGTTTTTGCTGAGCAGGTTTTGCCAGTGCTGTATGCGGGGTGTTGCGGACTTCACCTGCCTGTGCTCTTCCCAGCCAGCAGATCTGTGTCCAGACCTGGGCTTTGGGCTCTGCAGATGATGCACCACTGCATGGGAGCCAGGAGAACCCTGCCGCTCATCTCCTGCAGCCGCTGACCCGCTCCCCAGCTCCATCATCGCTTGCGAGTAGACAATATCTGTTTTTTCCCCCTATTTTAATTGCCAAGCAATATTGAGTTTCAGTGTTTTTTAGTGTTTTTCCCTTATTCATCCAGAGATTTGCAGCTTTCTCTAACTTGCAGGGACCGTGCAGATCTTGGGCTGCCGGCAGGGCTGATCCCTGGCAGCTCGGGGTGCCGGGCTGTGGCTGTTTGCTGCCGGCTGGCGATGAGCCACCGCCGCTCGGGAGCCTCACGCTGCAGGGTTGCTGTTAGCAGCGAGCGCTGTAGGAAGGAGGTGTCGGTGAAGTGTGCTGTGCTCAGACCATGTCTTGCCTTTAGGGACACCGTGCCGGTTGGAAAGTATCCCCTGCTCATTGGAAGTGGGTAATAAGGACACTGCTGCTCATGTCGCTGGTGATTGTAAACCATTTTTGTTATTATGATTATGAAATTATCATCTGATAATCTCTCTCCTGTGGTTCCGCTCCCTCTGACTGCCTGCACCCTTTCTGCAGGCTGGCTCCATGACCACAAGGCAGCCCCGGCTGCTTTTGGTGTAACCGTTGAGTTGTTCACCAGTGCTTGCCTGAATGGGTTAACATTTGGTTTGGGCAGTTCGTATTTTGCTTTTTGCAGTAAACTCGACTCCAAGACTTGTGCGTGGAGCTCTTACATCGATTGCCATCACCCTTCCATGGTAGGAGAGTGATGCTGGTACTGCCTGTGCCCTGCAGGGGATGAGCAGTAAGTGACAAGCTGTTTTAAAACTTAATTTACTAACTTGTAGCCTGGGGAAACGGTGAAACTTTCCTGTTTTAAAAGGCCCCTGCCCTCGCCCAGCTCCTGCCTGGCAGCAGCACGGCTGCTGGGTCAGGAAAATCTTGTTCTGCCCGGAGGCTGCAGTGACTTCAATATATATACACACACATGCATTAAATATACATGTATACAATATATACGCATTAAAAATGCATATATGCAATATATATAGATGCGTTAATTATATATGTTTTTGCTTATGGGCTCTGTCTTGGGCTTAGCCAAAATCCAGGGGGCTGCCAGCCAGTCTTTGGCACAAGGTGCTGCTTCAACGGCTGTAAAGTGCATTTGGACATGGAGCTGCATGCCCGCAGGTCGGGCAGCGGGGCTGGGAGGGGAGAAGAGCTGGTCGCTTCTGGGAGGGAAGCAGTCCTGGTTGTGCTTTTCCTCCCCTCCATCCTTTCTCGTGCTCTCGTAGAGATGCTCGCTGCCAGGGATGCCGCTCAGAACCAATACCATGTAAAAATTTTCTTTAGCTCCTTACGCAATTCCTTCCACACGTCATTTGCAGTACGTCCACCTCTCTTTTGGGTACCTGTTGCATCTTGCTGACTCCAGTAATTTTTTCCCAAAAACTGCAGTCATTTTGTTTGAGGTGGAACTCCAGCCGAAGCCGATTTAGTCTGAAAGCCTGCCCGCTCTCGACATCCCGCTGTGATTGATAACGTTTGTACTTCAGACACATTTGTCCTGTTCTCCTTAAGGAACGCTTAATGCACTTACTTTTGATCCGTCTGTTTGTAAAGGGCTTTTTGTTTTCCTTTAGCAGAAAGGAGAGGTAAGCACCTCTGAGGCCGTCGTAGCTGGGTATTTTGGGAACAAATCGGGCTCGTTATTTTTGTTCATGACTTGAACAAGATTCCTGTTAACCTCTTTTGTGGCCTTGAAGGACCAATGCTTGGCTGTGAGCTTTTTGCTCTGTGAGTTCAGCTGAATTTTGCAGGATCTACAAGTGAAAGGACCCTTGGTCTGGCCCCAGCCTTGCCTTCACAGCGGGGCGTGTGGAGGGCTTGATAATTTCTAGCTGTGTACGTTGAAAGGGCCAGCAAGCAGTATTTAGGTCTGGTCTGTCTTAGTGTGCTGTATACCCTTAATAAGATTTTATAAGACTATTAAAGTAGAAAATAGAGGCAATGCTCACTTGATAGGTGTAGTTTGTTTGCAATATTGTGGCAAATGCACTGATTTGGAGAGCAGGGATCCTATTTTTCTTGTACAGTAAAGGATCTAGAAAAGCTGAGTAAGATGTGCGGCAGGCAAGACTAGACAATTTGAAGCATTTCTTTGGTATTGCAATCCAAGATCTTTTCAGCAGCAATAAAAATTAAGTACCGCTAGACTACAGCGACACTGTGCTCCGTCGCCTGGGTCTCAATTGGCTTAAGAGGAAAAAAAAAATCTCACTGCCGGGAAATTAAATGTAGGGAAAAAAGCCCCAACCACTTTGTGAGCAGCCCTGCCATTTTTTATTATAATTTCTGTGTAATTCCTCCCCAGCATTCGCACAAAGTCAAGCAGCCGCTGCCTGTAGGGACCGGGGTGATGTGAGGTTCTGAGCACTGCCTTGGGGCTGGGGGACTGCGGCTGCGCTGGGGGCACCCGCTTGGCAGCAGCCCCGCTCTTATGGGGTCTTAAAAGCCACTATTAATTCTTTTTTTTTGGTTTTTTTTTTTTTTTGGCTTGCAGGGTGGTGATTTGCATGCCAGTCTTGTTTACTCTGACTTATGGAAGGTTTTTATTCTTTCTTTTTTTTTCTCCTCACCTTTTCTTACAAATGTTTGCTCAGGGAGGGAGCACGGTAAAATTAGCTGTGATGCCCTGAGGGCTGTCGTCTTGTATCAGCCAGATTAAAATTGTGGAGTACATCATTTCCGTGATGCCGTTTGTTCCAGTGCCGTTGAATGGATGGAAGTGGGACTTTCCACTTGACAGTACCAGTCCTGTAACTGCTGGGTGGGAAGATCAGATGCACAGGGAGAGGAAACCTTGGGTGAAGGAGCTTGTGTTGGTCACTGTGAGAGTAGAAACGCCCTTATCCCAGTGCCCGGCTAGAGAAAGCAACCGGTGGGATGCGGATGGCTGTGAGTCATCTCCCGGGATGCCGTCCTGTTGTCCTGCACAGGATGGGTTTGCTTCTGCAGCTGATGGTGCCAGGATGGACCACACCAAGACCCACTGAGCACCAAACCTGGCATCCCAGGGCCACCTCAGACCTCCGGGTCCCTGTGGACAAGCAGATTTCCCTCCCAGTGCAACGTCTGGCTGCTGGCTGTGCTCGGTGCGGGTGCTCGGTCAGCCCCGGGCAGCGTGTGCTTTGCTGGAGCTGCTCTGCAGCTACTTTACCCAGCGCGGCAGGAACAGGAGCCGAAAGGATTTCCTGAAGATAAACAATTCTAGGCCACATGTTGAGGATTTCTGTCCTGACTGGGTGGATTGCACTGACTCCCCTGGTGTAACTGTGCCTGCAGCCCCAAGGATAAATCTGTTGGTTACCATAGTATTTGGGGATGAAAGCACTCCAGATGGGGCCTGGGGTGTGTCGAGCTGATTTTGGCTGCGGAGCAAGGGGTGAAGCAGGTGATTTCTCCCCCTCTTTCCCCTTTTATTTCCTGCTACTTCTGTGGAAACATTTATCTGCAGTACAGCAAGGGGAGGGTTAGGAAACCACACTTTTTTGGGGTAGAAAACCTTAATCTAAATGAGCATGAGTGAGCAGCATGGTGGGGCTGGCACCTTGGACCTTGGGTAGCCATTGCAGGGGTGAGGGCACCCCATGATGCTGGTGTGGGGCTCAGCCACCCCCTGCACCTTGGATGGCCCCTGCATCCCCTCCCGTCCATCACGGTGGCTGTCGCATGGGAAGTAGGACAGCCTCCCTGGGGGAAAGCTTGACCTGGAGGGACGCGGGCTGGGCAGATCTGGGTACCAGCCCTGGCTCCGGGGTTGCTGCGGTCATGTACACCCTGGCAGGAGGGTCTGCAGCCTCCGCCCGCGGCGGGTGGGTGGCTGGCTGGGCAGGCTCGCTTCCTGGGAAGAAAGGGAGGAAATTACTCTGTGAAACTGGCTTCTCGCCCGTCAGCTGGCAGCCTGGCTCTGAAATTCTGGGAAACCTTAAAAAGGGGCAAAATCTTTGTAGGTGGCAGTGGTCAGAGTAAGGTCTGGCCAAGCTGGGATGGATAACATGGTATTTAGGGGTTTTTTTTTGTTTGTTTCCATAACTGAAGAGCTCAGGTTTTCAGAGGACCAGAAGGCAAGGGTAAAACCAACAACTGATAGCTCTGCTGGCTGATGCAAGCGTTGACAATTGCAAACTGGGGAGACTTTTTTTCCAGTTTGCTTTTACTTCAGTTTTTGCCAGGGTAAATCACTGCTCTGAAGAGCTTGCTGCCCTGCTAAAATACCTGCTGATGAACAGGCATAGGTGCACAGCCTGAGCCAGGGAAAGGAGGGAGGAAGAGCTTTGAAGATGGGAAGACCTCGTTGCGTTTGCTTTGTGACCTCTGCAAAACATTTGGGCTCTTATTCAAAGCAGTTTTTCTGTTCTTGACTCTGAAGTGTTCCTACGAGCCTGAATTTGATATGCCGGCAGCATGCTGGTCAAACTTTTCTTTTGGACTGCCAAAAATAAAAATATGCTGCCTGCATTTCAACATGAGCGGTGGTTTCGTAACCCCGGCTGCCAACAGGGCAGGGGAAAAAAGAGCTGAGATCCTGAAAACTTCCAAAGGTTGGTGTTTGTGTTTGAACAGGAGCAAGAGGAACAGTGTGACATATTTGCTGGTAGGATAAAATCCTGTGTGATTTGGGGGTAGACCGCCTTCACGCGGAAAAAGAGAAACACAACCAACCAAACCAAAGCAGAATTCACACCAAAAAAGCTCTTTTCGGCTGTCACCCCTGTGCATGGCACTCTCCAAGTCTGGGAGAGGGCTGGGCCCTCTTGTAAATTTATTATCTGGGAAAAAAAAGACTTGTATTTCCTCTCTCCACCCTTCTTAAATCTTTCAAGTAGCCCTTTCTGCTGTTCTCCGCGCCCCGCTGTGTCTCTCTGCTTTTATCAGTGGCTTTATTGGCTAAATGAGCTTTTCCAGGAAACTCAGTGTTGTTGGGCTCTGCTGTTTTCCAGCCTGTCGTCCTTGGTGAAGGTGACCTTCCTGCAAGCCCACACAGTGAGGCAACACGCCCTTGGGACAAGGGGCACATGGGGACGGGCTCTGGCCGGGGCCTCTCGTGTCACTGGACGCAGCTCGACTTAAGGGTGTTGCGGTCTGGGTTGATGATGCTCTGCTGGAGCTCATCATCTGCCGCTTTGTCATCCCCAACGGGGGACCAGGGATGAGGTCTGGGTATTGAGTCCCATCGTGTGTTGACCGTGGTTTAAAAAAAAGTATCGGTCCTTTTCCCGTGACTCCTCTTTTGCTCCTGCTGCTTGTTCTGCTTGATCTGGGGGCTCGTGTGGTTAACCCCGTGCTGCCCCCTCACCTTGGCTGGAGCAGTCAGTCCTTGGTGGTCCTGTTTTCTCTCCGTTTGAAATATCAGCGGGAGCTTCAGCCTCAACAGAGGAGAGGGGAGACTGGTTTAAATTTCAACCTTTTGCTTTCCCAAGTTACTGCCCTTCCCACTTCCGCTGAGGGATGAGCGGCGAAAGTCCCCTCCGGTGGGAAAGGACCTTGGAGCTGTGCTCACCTTCAGCCCTTTCTCTTGGACCTGTGAGCTCTTAGTTTTTCAAACGTGATGGTGTTTTTTTCTCTGAGGACTGTACATATTATCGACCATTTCCCACAGACGTAGAGGAGAGCAGTGGGGTTGATCCCGATCGATGGAGTTCTCTCTATAAAGCAGGAAATCTGCCTAAAAATGTGGTCGGTGTGGGTAAGCATAGTCCGAGCTGCTGAATTATTAAGGTTTTTCTCAAAGCGTTGCTTGTACTTGCGTAGAAATGACTAAGGACAAAGAGTAATATAAAAATTGGCAAGAAAAAATTCAATTAAAAACATATCGCTTGGGCAGGGAGGACAGTGTGCTGAACAGCTTTCTGAGGCGGTTTGGGGAGGTTATGGTAAATTTGTGGAGGCTTTTTAAAATTGCAGTGTATTTTTCTTGGTGGTTCTGGGCATAAATGAAATGGGAGCTGGAACAGGCTGTTTTGGGAGGTGGTGTTACTTTTGCAGGCTTTTTTCGTAAATCAGGTCGTCTTCTCTACTACTTTTATGATAAACGGAACAATACGGGAGTGATTAGACTCTAAACTATTCATGAGATCTAAGCCAAGTAATGTGATTTAATCTTTCTTCTGCATATATTTAATATAAGCTGTGATTTCATTCAAATGTTTGAGCTTTATACTTGTACCATATAATTATCTCTGGTTTTAGCAGATGACTTTTTTTTTAAATGCCTGTGGTTTTTCCTAGACCTTTTTTTCTATGAGTTATTTGTTTTTACTTTGTGGCTTGAAGATATCTGCAGCAAACATGAAAGGAGGTTCTTTTGATTAGTTCTGGTTTAGGTGCTTTCTGCAACTATAGTAAATCAAATGGTAGCTTGGTTGTTTTTTCTTCTGCCGCTATTTTTTTCTGGAAACGGGGCCAGCAGGTAGCACAGACACTTGTTTTCCATATGGGGGATATAATTAAACACTGTGTTTTGGAGCTGCCCTAGAAATAGCCCACTCGGAGTGGCTCCTTCTCGGTGGTGGCTGCAGAGCCCAGGCTCACCTTTCCTGTTGAACTCAGTGTAGCTCCATTAATTTTTACCCAGGCTTGCTAATTTTTACCCAGGTTTGCAATTTTTATCAAGCCGGCCGGGTCCTGTACGTGGTGCTGTGATGGATTCCCAGAATTTTGGGAGGTTGGGGGAAGAGGAGCCTCTGCAGGAGGCGGGTGGGAGCCGCTGTGCTGGGGCAGGACACTTTTGTGGGAGAAGGGCACAGATGGAGAGGGAAAGATGCACGAAGAGAGGCTTGCCCAAACTCCGGCAAAGAATTTGGGGAGTCCTGCGGACTGCAAACATCGTTCTGCTGCCTCTGCGTAATGCTCCAGCAGCTTCACGTCACAAATGATGTTGTGTCGTTAGTTGTCTCCATGGACTTTTTTAGCCCTGGTCTGATGCCTTTAAGTCGTACATGTTCCTAACTCCTCGAAGAAAAGTTTATAGCAAAATGGCAAACCTCAGCTGACCCCCCGTGGACATATTGATGTGTGTAGATGGGCTTTTTGTATTTGGACAACATAACAAAATAGCTATTATCCCTAATGCCTTCTTCTCAAAGCTGCTGCTTCTGGCAATAAGCAGGCTTTGTATAAAGTTGAAGGTGCAGGAAGGTTGGGTTACATCAAAATATTTAACAGAAATACGTTCTGTATCTTAATTTCTCCGTGGCGCAAGGAAGGCTGTACTGCAGCAGCAGCACTTTGCCCCGCCGTGCGTGCAGCAGAGCGTGCGTGCCCGCCTGCATCGGTGGCGACGATGAGGTTATTTATTACTGCAGCCTAGGCGCCTGGTCCTGCCCGAGGTGGGAGGCGAAGATAGATAGCGAGCTGCTGGCTCGGAAAGATGTTCCTGGCAGAGCAGCTTCGCTAGCCTCATCTTTATCTCCTGTGATTTGTGTTTGACTCTCTGGCTGTTGTCTTCCAGCGGAGCTCCTTCAGAATAAATCTGTTTTGGATGCCCTGCTGAGAGGTTGACTTGCTGATGGGCTTGGTTAGACGCTGGGAGTAGAGCAGGAGCCCCGAGCTGAAGCTTGAAACGTTGCAGGAGAGACCCGCGTCTTTGGGGCTGGTCTTCACGTGATGCGAACAGGATGGTGGCTCTTCTCAGAATTACCTCCTTCTGTCCCTCCTCTCGCTTGCCGCGGTCTGTGGTGCCCCCTGCCCCGGGGTGCTGCTTTGTGTCTGCGGGCTGCTGGGAGCTCTTCTGGGCTGCTGGGGCACAGTACGGCAGGGAGCGGACTGGGGGCACCTGCCAGCATCCCCAGATGCTCGTGGCTTGGTGGGAGGATGCGGTGCGGCTCCTCACCACGTGGTCACGAGGCCGTGGGCAGTCTGGCACCGCTAATCCCTACGGATAGCTCTGGTTCTCCCAGCATTCCTGCGAATACCATGCCTTGGGCGGAGGGAGGTGATAAAGTGCATATGGGGAGGATGCACTTGTTTTGCTTAAATAATCCCGTTGGCATGCCCGGCTCTAAACAGCAGAAGAAACTGGCTTTTGCCCGCACCATCTGACTCCTGCGCCCTGTAGCACGGGCTTTATAACACCCCACCAGGCAACAAGGCAGCCGTTTGAGTTGTATCCAAGTAATATTTTCTTTTTATTTTGCCATCAGAATTAAATTTTTTTTTTTATGAAAGGCGGTCGGGAAAAGTCGTCTAAATCCTTTCCCCGCTAATCTGCATATTTTATAATTTTCCCAAAAGCCTGGCAGTTGCTCCCTAAATCTCCTCTGAGAGCCGTTATTAAGATTTAGCAATCTATTAGCAACCCAGCAAGCCGTTTGGGGTGGGCTTGTCAAAATAAGAGCTTTTAATTGCCGAGCTGAGCCAACGCCTCCCGCCGCGGGCGTCGTCGTGGTGTGTGCTCGCTTTCTGGAAGGTGAAAAAAAACCGAAATGGAGACATGTGGCATGAAGCCTTCCAGCTGCTCGCGTGGCTGTGTGGCACTGTGGCACTGTGGGGTGGTTGAGGGAATGGGAAATGAAACACCCGGAGCGGTGGGAGTCTGGTTAGACCACATAGCGAGGGCTTCTGCCTCTGCCGTCACCACCGAGGCCTCTGATGCACCACGGAGGGGGTTGGTGTCATCTCTGCAGGAGGTGCTTCAAATAAATAATGGAAGGGGGGGAGTTAAGGGGTGGAAGCCCACCTAGGAGGTGGTGGTGATAACTTGGTGGAAGAGCAGAGCAGTGGGCTTGGTTAGCTAACACCATGCCTAGGATTTAGTTTCTCTTCTTCACACCCTTCATGCCCCAGGTTTTCCATGACTAACTGTGGGCAGTCTTGCACAGTAAGTGCTTGTGTATATTTTCCCAGGAGTGTTTTAACCAGAGCTTTGTTGCTTCTGTGCCAATGCATGTGTTAGGCAAACCCTCACCTCCGCTCCTTCCTGCCGCTCTGCCGGCAGCGCGCGGGCAGGGAAGCTCCCCTTTCCTCCCCAGGCTGGTGGGTTGCTCGCCAGGCACGTCTGGCTCCAGCTCCTGCCCAGGGGCTCGACGGGGACTTCAGGCTTGGGGACAGCCTGTCTGTGCTCCCCAGCACCGCGTGATGCGGATGGATGGCTCTGCCTTTCACTCCCGGGATGCAGGTCGGTGAGACCCGTGGCTGCCACCTCCAGCAGATGTATCAGGGAACCTTTTTTGGATCTAGTTTCCCGTTCAGGTTTGCTGTTTGCTGCTGCAGGCAGTGGTGATAAGGCTGGAAGGGTGGTTTGCTAGTGCGGAGGTGGTGGCATTCCCTAGCTGGGAGCGTGTGCCTGCCCGGTCCGTGTTTGGGGAGCCAGTGGTGCACAGTGGAGGTGGGAGCAGCTGCCAGGGGTGCTGGTGGCTGCCGCTGGGTCTGCATGCGGGCAGTGCAGGGACACGGTGCAGCGATGTGAGAAACTCTGTTCTGCTCTGTGCGGCTGCTGCTGGAGGTTTGAGGACAGCTGCAGCGAGAGTGGTCAGCACACCAAACCGGATTTAGGCATGGTGGAAAAACACTTCTTTAATTAAAGATGCTGCTGACATGGGTGGGGAGCAGGGGAAGGAAGAGCTGCTGCTTTCTTTGGGCGGGCCTTGCTCCTGGTGCAGCAGGATCCATTCAGCTGCTGCTGCTCCAGGTACGTGAACAGGGCTGGCTTAGATTTTTGTTTTTTAATTTTTTTAAAATTTTTTTACACTTTCCCCAGGCAGCAGTTAATCCTGGGCCTTGCTGTCTTAGCGTGGTTGTTTTCAGAGCACCTTTTCTCTAGCTGGGCTTTTCTTGCAGCTCGACAAGCTGCCTGTGACAGGCCCTTTGGACAACCAGGATGCTGAGCCAGACCCAGGGCACGCCAGGAGCATCCACCCGTGGTGTGCTGAGCCCGTACCGGGCAGCTGACACATTATAGGGATTTGGCATTTTTGGCACCTGCCCTGGTGGGGTTGCAAAAGAAACAAGCTCCAGGGTTGAGGATTAAGAAGACTAAGCAGAGTATGAACAGTATCCGCTGGCGTTCCAGCAGCCCTGCTGCTTGCTAATGCCTTTGAACCATGAACAGTGACAAATGTCTTCCCTGCTCATGTTTTAAAATCCAGAACCTTAACTCTAAGAAAACCTTAGCCTGGCCTAAGACGACCCTTTTTTCCTTCACTCCATCTCCTCTTAGTGAGCGTTTTAAATTCACTTTGTAATTTCAAGTTTAACCTTGTAAAAGGCTTCGTGGTGCCAGCCAGGTCTCATCCCTTGGCCGTGAGCATCTGTGGCAGGGACATTTTGTTACGTGCGAGGTGGAGCTTGGACAGAACGAAAAGCCAGTTTTTAAACTACTGCAAAGCTTTGGGGTTTGGTGGTTTTTGGGTTTTTTTTTGGTTTGTTTTTTTTTTTTTTTAAATAGACTTTTCTGATCCACCAAGGACTTTCCGTGTGTGCTGTGCAGCCCGGAGCTGGAAGTTGGTGGAAATGGAGCCCGTGGTGTTGACCCATCCACCTGAGAGCCTTCCCAGGGCTGCAGGCACCGGCCGCTGCCTGCGTTGCCTCTGCCTTGTCACAAGTTTGCCAGTGTTTTTAAACGAAATATATTTAAGAGTTACATTTAAGTAGAAAAGCACATTACTGTCATTATATTCAGATACCTTGTTTACTTACGTGTTATTTCAACACGCTCTCCATGGGATTGGGAGGATCTATCTTTAATTTGCTGGGTGCTGAGACCTCCCCGGGAAGCCGGCGATGGCTGGGGGGATGGCTGGGGGGATGGCTGGGTGCCTGCTAGAGCCCCACGTTGCTGGTCACAGGTGTCTCTCGTGGCTTCGTGCAAGGGATGCTCTCCTGCCTCTCCACTCTGCTTCCCCTGGGAGTTTGTTCTGCTGTCATCGAGCCCCCATGACACCGTCTTATTATTCCCTTGTGACATCTCATTCTGCTTCCCCAGCATCCCCAGCACCTTGTGTGTCTTTTTGAGGAGTCTGTGATGTGAAAGTGCTTTGCTATTTCTAGTTTTATCTGAGATTTTAAAATAGCAGAAGTATAGCTGGGTTTTTTTAAGCTAAATCCCAAGCTGATGTGCACCAGCGTGGTGGTGAGATACCTCGGGTGGACTTGAGGGTTTGGCAGGAGAGCAAGTGTAAAGGAGGGTGCAGTTTCTGTCGTCCTCTGTGGCGTCCTGTGGTAAAACCTGGAGGAACCTGAGGCTGAAGCTGTCCCTGCGCGGTATGTGCTGGTGTAGGAAGGTTTGTTGTGTGCAGGTAGGGCTCTCCAGGTTGGGGCTAGGAAGAGACGTATAGAAGATAAGTTATATTCCTAATGGCTTGAAGTGCTTGGTAAAGATATATTTTCCTTCAAGAAGCAAAAATTACCTGGCAGGTGGGCACAGGCTGCAAACGCAGGCAGCAGCTATCCTGCAGAGGGCAAGAACGTGGTGGACATGAGCAATGACCTGCCCTGGGCAGGCTGTGGTCCTAGGGCTGGTGGCTGAGCAGCGGTGGGGACCCCAGGTTGCAAGCTCAACATTGCCTTGGTTTTGCAAAATGACCTTACCTGCGCCTCTTCGTTCTCCGTGCTGGGGTAGAAAAGTGAATTTTTGAGGTTCCAGCTGGTTATTTCCAACAGCGTGGTGCATTCGGAAGCTGGAAGCTATTAACAGAAATATTTGACCTTTTTTTGAGATAGGAGCTAATTTTTCCCTTTCCTGATTGCCCTGACAGTGTGCTGGGGAAGAGAAGCGGGTCGGTACGCGCACCGTGGTGGTCGGCCACCGTCCGGTTTCAGAAACAGATGCGTACGTGGCACAGAAGTTCTGCGACAACAGGATCGTCTCCTCCAAGGTGAGCTCGCCCCGCTTCTCTGGGGGCATCACGCGCATGCATTTCCTGCTCGTGTATTTACCCTGATTTTATTTCATTGCTTTTGGAATTGAGAAACTCTGCATTCCTTAAGGGTGGATGTGAAGGTCACTTTACAAGTGGAACAGCCTGGTACATGCGTTGCACTGCAGCTCCAGTCTCTCTTTTAGTCTTTCTTTTTTATTTTTTTCCTTTCACTCCCAGTGGGGGTGCCTGCAAGTTCCTTTCTTTTAGGCTGGATGAGAGCAAAGCACGTGGACACATTGGTTTTGTGTAGGTTTGGGGTTTTTTTTGTAGTTTTGTTTTTTAATGTTTTCTAGCGTTCCCTTTGGGAAGAAAGGACAGGTTAATTGTAACACAGCACGAGGCAACAGCAACTGAGATTTGCAAAAGGGAGCGGTGATTATTTTAGAAATGGACAGAAAAATAAGATTCCCCTATTTTATTTTATTTTTGTTTTGTTCCATGGGTTTTTTCTCTCTCTCGATAGGACAAAAATAACCAGGCTCTGTTTATCCCTTTGGATGAAAGGGGAAACATTCATATGGTATTAATGCGGCTTTTGTTTACGGTGGAAAACTGCGATGACACCCATCTGCCTTCTGCTTAGCTTTTTTCCATGACATTCATGAAGCTATTTCAAATGATTTGAAGCCAATTCGAGTAAAATATCAAACAAGTGGCATCCAATATTGTCAACACAGCTGGATACATATTACATTGCTTAGGATTTATGATGCTCAGCATACAGTTAGGCTTCAGTTCACTCTACTTGAGCTGTAAGGGGGGGTTTCCCTCTCTTTTTGATACAGCTTGGATCTTATTTGGTTTTATGTTTCTGGGCTGTCTGAGTTTACGTTGGGGAAAAGTTTTAAGTCTAACCATGTTTAACTCGTGTAGCATTCCCACTGATGTTTCCCTGGCATGCAAGAGACGTGGAGTCTTCTCACTCGATCAATCTCTTTTTATAATTAAGCAGACATTGGTCTTGAGGCTTGGCTGCTTATTATTCTTTGCTTATTCCAGGCAGACTGAAAGATCAGATTTTAGACCCATTATTTTCCATGTTGTTCTTCAATTACATGTTTTCCAAAGCAAATGCTGCAGCAGGCTTCTTAAAATGATAATGAAGCACAACCTAATAAAAAATTTGTATGGGCAGTATGGCTTTTTTTTTAACGGAAGAGCAACTCTAAGGTGGTTTTTAGAGTTTGTTTGGGGGAGAAAAATCTCTGCGTTGTGCATTACCTCTTTGTGAAATCTTGTGTCTCCAAACACCTATCGAGAGGTGGTTTGCTGATACGGGTCCTGTTGTTTTTTGTCGTCTTTTACCCTTCACGATCTCTAACCGTGTGGTTTGAGTTTCTTTGACAAAAGAGAAACAGTTGCTTACTTTAAAGCAAAGAAACAAGAACCCCTCCATAACTGTGAGACACTTCCAACTGCTCAGTGAACCAGCGGAGAGAGCCGGAGCTGGAAGCTGAAGCAGGAGCTCGGTGGCACCTCAGCGCCCAGCTGCATCGTGCTCTCGGTGTGAAAGCAGGAACCGGGACCTTTGCCTGGAGCACACCAGGGCTGCTCAGACAGCTCGCTGCGGTGCTCCTTCCTGGGTTAAAGGGAAAACTCCTCTCCTATTTTGTGCAGATACTTCCCATTTTGTAGCCAAAGTGCCCAATAAGCCCCGCGTCTTGGTCAGTTTGTGAGCACGCCCTCTCTCCCCGCAGTACACCCTCTGGAACTTCCTCCCGAAGAACCTTTTTGAGCAGTTTAGAAGAATTGCCAACTTCTACTTCCTCATCATCTTCCTCGTGCAGGTAAGAGCCTTGACGCCGAGTGGGTTTTATTTACGTACTGATGGTAAGCACAGCTTGAACAAGAATTGAAGTTCAGAACTGACTCTGGTGCTTGTAAGTGGTGGGGTTTTGTTTGAGGGGTTTTTTTAATTGAATGCTGTGTTATAATTCTGACACACCCTCCAAGGCATAATAGCAATTAAAATATTTGGACCTGTCTGAGATGATGTTTGAATGACTGCTGAAGCAATTTAAAAAAAACATCTTAACTCTTTAACAGTTAGGATCAGTCAACCAGTGAAAACACATTTGATGTGACAGAATTAAGATGTAGTTTTTTGTGTATCTTAGTTATGGTGAGTTTCAAGGCAAGCAGGAGAGATAAGCTGTACTCAGTAAAATTCAGAAGATGCACAGCATGAGCTTTGGGAATGTGAAGCTTCAGGAAGCTGCACTGCACAGACAAAATAGCAAATTTTATACACAGACAAACTTTTTCTGCTCTGCTTTGTGGCTTTGGTTAAGGGGCAAATCCTGAGCAGACCTGAATACTCATTTTCTGTCACCCAAGAAAAGGAGGCTGTCACAGTGTGTTAGGGCGAAGGGAGTTTGGGAGAATCACTGCAGTGCATTTAGTCACCTTCTAAATCCTGTACTCAGGCCTGGGGATCAGCAGAAAACCTGCTCTGGAGCTGAAAATGGGCAGCAAAACCTCTACCCCAGCACGTTAAATGGCACCACACAGCTCCTGCAAACAGCCCAGCATTAGGTGGCTTCTCTGGGGTTTTGGTGGTTCAGGACTGGGGTATCACTCTCTTCTAGGCTGCATGTTTAAGGTGGGCATCTGAAATGTTTTATCCTTACAGTAAAGAGTTACAGCTTATAGTAGTTTCGGCAGCTGCCGCAGAAACGGGGGATCCCAAGATAAAAGGGTCATGGATGGCTCCTCCTGGCAGTGTTACGTGAGAGGCCAATTTGCCCCGGCATCAGCTGGCTCTCCTCCGCCACTTGATTCCGCTGGCATTGCTCCATTTTGTCAGAGTGAATTTGTAATTTGCCTTGAACCGAAGCGATGCCCTGGAGCCGGGATGTCCTTTTTGTGTAGCTGGCCTCTTAGTGACACAGTACTACGTTTTATCCATTGACCCTCTGGCCATGAAGAACGTGGGATACTCTTGATTGTACTTACAAAACCGGTTGCAGTTTAGCTGGTTACCCATTTTAGGCACAGGCGGATGCAGGTGAGAGAAGAGCCTGGCTATTCCTCCTTGTTTGTATTCTGTGAGCACCTCTCAAATAAGGAAGCAACCCTCTTGCTCTCTTAGAGGAAAAACATTCCCAAAGGAACAAAACCCAACCTGACAGCACTAATACACTCACTGCCCTATAGAGTAACCGATTGCTCCCGGGCACTCGTTGTTCTAGAGACGTCACTTGCCTTAAAAAAGCACTCGGGACCGCTCCATTCGTTTAAAATAGCAGGGCTTATACCTTGATAAATGGCATCTATAGCTTAAATGTTAGTGCTTATCTTTAAATTACTTCAAATTAATAGAACTGCCCTTTACACTGCATTAGGAGTGAAGTGTTACGGCTCTTGGGAAATCGCACGGTGCTTCTGCTCTACCTGATGCTGAAACCCGTTATCAAAATCTTACTCTGAGACTCCAAATTCAGCTCTTGTTTTAGAGAGAGGAAGAGAAATTACCTGCGTTCTACATAAAACACCTTTTAGTTCACTAACAAGGATACAAATAGCTGTTTCTTCATCTCTTGCAACGCTGAAAGGAAACAGAGTAAACTCCTGGTGGAAATGGCTGACCTGGAGTGTGTTTGTAGACAGACCAAGCTAATAGCAATAAGCTAATTTAGGAGGTGCCAGGAATGAAAAATGTCCCTTTTGATCGATGGAGATGACTTCTCTGTTTAGAAGACTTCTTCAGGCTCCTAAACAATGAGTTAGGAAGAAACTATTAAGTAACAGGAGGATTTTGTCACTTTTAAGTGGCTCCAAATTAAGCTGTTGAAGTCCTAAACCAGCTCAAAAATAGCTTCAAAGGAGTCTGCCTTTGATGTTCTGGTACGCTGCTTGTGCGTCCCTCAGCTTCCCACCAGCTGTGAAGCGGAAGAGCGGTACCCAGCCACGGGATGCACAGGGAATGCAATCTCCAAATACACAAATGAGTTATTCTGGGGAGACTTCATCTAATATTTGTGTTCATACCTCTATAATACAGCATTTGTGTGGACAGAAGTCATGTCATTGGCTTAAACAAATACAACTGCATCTTGTCCGGTGCAGAGAACTGTCCCGCTGGGCATCAGGAGGTCCTCTCCCTTGCCCTTCTCAGCTAAAAGCCAACGTTCCTCTTGTATTTTCAAGGTTTGTCCAATTTTTGCAAGATAGCTTTTGGCTGACTGATCTAAACTTCAGTGGCGCTGCTCCAGTGAGTGTCCGTCACACAAGTTGTGCGCAGTGTGTCGTGTGACACTTGGCACCATCCTCCCTCAAGGTTGCTCCTCCAAAATCTGATTTCTACCAGGCTTTCTGTTTGTAAACATTTTACACCCCTTTGAGTGAGCCAGGGCTTTGTGTTCCTGGAAAACCTTGTTGTGTTTATCTTGGTTTATCCTCATGCTACTTAACTCATACACTACTTACAGGGCCGCTTCTTGTGGTGTATCTCTTCCACTTCAATTGATCTTCTGGCTCTTCTCTGGGTCCAACAGTGCAGGGTGAAATTGCAGTGTGTGGCATTTCACAGAGTTAAAAATTCCCACGGAACTTCCTCCCAGCCGTAAGAGCGGCCCTGTCCTTAACACAGCATTTTACGAGCAGCCTAAAACAATAAATATACAGATGCTGCTGTTTGCGAGCGTGCCAGGGAAGCACAAACAAGCGGAGGGAGACAAAGTCCCTTTGTGGGGACACAAAGCCTTTCTGCTGAGCTTCCCTGTCCCTTTCATCGCAGCCCTCACCATCTGCCTCTCGTGCTCCTGTTCTCTCTGGGAACAGCAGGAAAAATGGCCAATTCTGTGTGCCTTGGTTTGGAAGGTGGGGCAGGGGCACAGCTTGTCCTGCTCTTACGTTATTCCCTCCCAGGTATGAACCTGTTCTGCTGTTCTTACCCTTCGGGCCAGGTCATGATATGGTCAGAAGAAACAGTGGTTTCCCACAGCCTGCAAGTTTAATTAACGATGAAGGGGCTTGGTCTTTGCCATCATGCCGGCTCGAGCGCCACACCGAGCTCGGGAAGGATCCAGCTGTCCACCCCGAGGCCCTCGTGTGCTTGTTGTGCTTAAATTGTGCTCTGAGCTCCACGTTTGAGAGCTTAAAGGCAAAGTTTGGATTTCTGTTTACTTAAATATTCGTGTTTCATTCTGTGATTTAGTTTATCGTTAATTTGGACTGATGTGTGTTATTTTTAACCTCTGAGTGTCAGTGGTTCAAAACGACCGGTGCTGTCCTCCCTCTCGTAACCAGCCCTGTTTTAGGGTTCAGATGTGCCCAGTCTTCGCTTTCCTGTGGCTCAGTGAGAAATGAGGGTGTTTTTCACTTCACGCATTGCTGCTCTCTCTGCCCCATCCTCCTTCCCTGTGGTGGGAGGAGGCTTGTTGGCATCTGCACCTTGAGTAGTTGTGTTTATGAAACCCACCCCCAGCAGCCCATTCATCCAGGCTTTTGTTTCCCACTAGAGCAAGGTCAAATTTAGGTTTTAAGCTACTTCTGGTATGTTTTTTCCTACCTGAGTACATCCCATGGTCTTCAGGAGGAGGTGAGATGTAGTTGTCTTGAGATGGAGGAGAGCGTTCCTGGGGATGCCTGTGCTGGTCCTTCTCGTGTGCCCCTTTCTTCTCTGCTGGGCTGTGACTTACCCCCAGTGGGATGAGCACCCTTTTTTCCCCTGTTGCCTAAGGTTTTGTTTCTTCTGCCTGAAAACCAGTTGTCAGCAGTACATTTTTTTCTCTCTGCAGGTGATAGTGGACACCCCAACCAGCCCAGTGACCAGTGGCCTCCCACTCTTCTTTGTCATCACTGTCACAGCTATCAAACAGGTACAAGCGCCAGTGTGGGGAGAGGAAGATGCTCTTTGGGATGTTTGAGTAGAGAAAATGATAAGCATGTGTTTGAACAGACTCAGAAGTCACCAAGTGGGCTGGTGGGTTTGGTGAACACTTCTCAGAAGGTCAGACGTGTATTGGTGCTTTTCAAGAGAGGCTGCGTGTTGAGTGTGGTTGTTGGTGTCTCTCTTGTTCTGGCAATGTAAAACATCTCCATCTGTACTGCTGTAAGCAAGCCATGAGGGTCAGTAAAGGTTACCTCTGTACTTCTGGCTTTACTTGAATTTTTCTTCTCTTTTTAGAAATGCTCTCTGAGTCTTTGCAGAGACGTGCTCCAAATCTAGCCCATGCTCTGCTCCTGTGTTGGTAAATGGAAAGGACAGGGTCTGTTCCACCACTCGGCTAGTCCCGAAAATATGTAGTCCTCATCTTCCTGCCGTGTTAAAAGCCCTTTTTTCCTCCCATCGTACGCACGTGTTCCATTTAAAATTTCTTCTACAGAATAATAAAAGAAGTTTCTTCTGCAGGGGCCAGAAAGGGAGAGCTAGAGTAAAATCCATCTGCTTCGAATCTGAGTGTTTTATTCTTTCAGTGAGGACTGAAGAGGAAGAGTCTCGTCCTGCGTTACCATAGGAAAGAGTCGCAGGGTGCTAAGTGTATTATTCACATTATCAGCCTGTTCTTGCCAACACTGAGAATAATAGAAATGTGTTACAGTCATTTAGCTGCTTGTTGCATGCGCTGCATATAGATTATTTTTGTGTGTTATTTTAATCTGCTCTGAATCTGTCAAATATGCATATGAAGTTTTTAAAATAAATTGATTCAGTCTGAGCTACTCTGGTTGATGTTTTGTCAGGCATGAAGGAGGTCCGAGGACTGCTGAAGTTATTCTTTTTTTTTTAATCTCCCCCTCTCCCTCGGTCCCCACTCATCCTCTTTCGTTAGTTTACTTGCTTCGTTACGAGTTTGCGTTGCCTGTATTTGTGTGCCTAGGGGTACGAGGACTGGCTGAGGCACAGAGCTGACAACGAAGTGAACAAAAGCAACGTCTTCATTGTCGAAAATGCAAAGCAAGTGCAGAAAGAGAGTGAAAAAATCAAGGTAACTGTTAACAGAACTCGCGCGCAGTTATCCTTGAAAGCCGATGGGAACAGGAGGGAGTGCGCTAAGGGGGCGAGGGCAGGGGAGGAGGGGTGTGCTGTGGTTAGAGCTGCCCCAGCGTGCTCACTTTCAGACGAGATGCTCAGGGAGCCGTTCCCGGTTAAGGAGCGAAGCTGCCTTTGTTTGATTGCTTTTGAAAAGCTGTCTCGCAAAAGCTGTACCGGGGCTGACAAGTGACAGATCTGTCAGTGCTTTGCACTTCCCTGGGACAGGCAGTCCTCTTCTATTTCCAACTCTCCCAAGGACACCAGGAAAGTACGCTAGCTTTGACGTTAATTTATCACGCCGCACTTCAGACAAGTACAGAGTCTTTTGCTCCATCGAGATTTAGCAGAGAAATAAATACTAACTGCGCCACGAGGGCACTCTGAGTTGGTGCTGGGCTGGGTCGACCCTTTGGGCTGTGGAGTGATGGACCTGTGCACCTCTTCAACCCTGATTTCCCTTGTAGCCAAGGTGGTTCCTCTTAGGCTTTGGGCGAAGCTAAATCCCTAACCATCTAATAGCCACCAAGACAGCTCTTCATGTAAATGTTTCCTTTCTTCCAGGTTGGAGACATAGTAGAAGTGAAAGCGGATGAGACCTTCCCCTGTGACTTGATATTTCTGGCCTCGAGCAGCATGGACGGGACCTGTTACGTCACTACAGCGAGTCTCGATGGCGAGTCCAATTTCAAGGTGACGGGGATGGATGGGGCAGTGTTCGGGAGCCGGTGTGCTGGGGTACTCGGGTGCCTGGAGCTGCCACTGAAGCCGGTGCTTGTACAGGGGGGTGTGATTAACTGAAGGATGCTCCCGTGGAGCCCATCCCCGTGGCCACATGGCTGTATTTGCAGCTCTTCCCTCTCCCTGCTCCCAGTGTATCAGCGCCAAAGTGCCCTGGGGATTGGTTATTTTCCATTTTGTCTCCAACAGCCATTTCTGCTGGCACTGCCCCAAATTGAATCGATCTTTATCAATATGGCTCTGCTGCCGTGTTGCCTGTCACGGGAAGCGTGTTAGTGCCTCCCTGCCCCAGCCGTGAGGTCTGGTGTGTCAGTAAAGCAGTGCCTGCAGCTGCGTCAGCTCCCTCCCCGCTACCTGCCAATGCCTCTGGTATTTAACTGAGCTTTTCCAGTGGGATCTGGGACTTTTGGAGGCAGTATGTCTAGGTTCATTTGGGGGATATTTCACCAGCCTGAAAAAAACATCTCATCTGTCGTGGGGTTTTTTTTCCTTTCCCTGAATCAAGCAGTGAAATTTAGTATTAGTCTTGCTCAGGGTGAAACTCCTCTTCAGTTTATTTTCTTTATTCATCCTCCCTTTTCTAAACTAAGGAAAGAAGCAACAAAAAAAACCAACCACCAACTTACATCAAAATACAGGAAAATTTGGTTGTGCTTATGTTTGATAAATATTTATACAAACAGCTGCAGTAGTAAGAGTGGAAGACGCTTTAGATGACATGATTCATTCCGGCACGCTCTGAAGTCAGTGGGAATACCGTTGTTGATCTGATATGCATTGTATAGGGTTGGCCCAGTGGCTTGTCTCTATGGGCAGCTGTTAATTGGTACTTAAAATCTTGTGTAGGGGCTGATGCAGTGCTGGTGCGCCGTACTGGTTCCACTAGTGAAGAGGAGTGGAGCTTTGAAGTGGCTTGAGGCTAAAAGTAGATAACCGTGTTAAATAAGCAATTGCTTATTTGTGTCAGGTGTATTACACGCATGAGTTCACACAACTTTTGCAGAGTCTTGGCTCTTACTAACTTTTCAGTCTAAGTGCAATGCTGAATTTCTATAGCAAGCACTGTAGTGTTTTCTCCTTGGTTTGAGGAGTCCTCTAGGTGACTGGGAGCTGTCTCCTCTTTTTTGACGAGATGAAGATGGGTTTGGAGGGGAGGGGGAAGTAGAAAAGCTAAGTGCTGTTTGGGGCAATAGGTGTAACACTAGGAACCAGGGTTTAGTGCAGAAGGGGGGTGAGGGAAGCACACCTGGGTACTCACAAAACCTCATCTGCACTGGTGTCTGCTGCCTACCGGTGGGGACTTTTCTGGTATTTGGGGCACATCAGGTCGAGGTATGGGAAAGATGCCTGGTTACGTGAAACTGGAGCAGGACTATAAAAAGGATTTTGTCAGGGCTCTTTGAAGCGTGAATCTTTGGTCATATGTTATCTAAAAGAACATGTGTTTTCTAAGTACACGAAGGGCCAAGGGTGTAAAAGATGGGGGAATTGGTTAGGAGGTGGCTTTGAAGTATCACTCAGTGATTACACAGTGTCCATGGGGACAGCAGCAACGGATGCAAAACCCCACACAAGGGGTGGGTTTGGTACTGGTCGCTGCAGGAACAGTTCTGAGTTGTTTCACAAACGCTGTGATTTATACCAGAGATGCACACGTGTGTGTGCGCACGCGTGCACTTGTCTGCTTTTAATACAAAAAGCCAGGCAGGTTACCAAAATGTCGTGAAGGTGGGTATTTATATCAGGACTGCAGCGTGTGTAACGGAACAGTTCCTCCTGGGATGCGCAAGGAGGGGGGCGCAAACGTAAGGAGCGGAGGAAGCTTTTAAATGAATTTGTTTATGAAGATGGATTGAGGCAGCCTGCCGTGCAGCCCGCTGTGACTTGGAGCTCTGAGTAGCTCCTATAAATAGAGGCTGGAAGACAGCGAGCAGATCCTTCGTGGGCTTTCCAGTTAATTGTGAGAGATGAACCTTCACAGCAGCAGCTGCTAAAAATAGCTTGGAGTCTGCCGTGCTCTGCCTGATCCCCGGGCGCTGGAGCTGGCATCTAATTACTTTCAGGAATGGGCGGGCGGGTGGTCCCCGGGACCCTCCCACCCCAGCCGGGGCAGCAGCAAGTCCCCGGGGAAAACCCAGAGACGCTTTGCTTTTGGTGCACACCTTGCTGATCTCCTACTCAGCAGCTCCTTCCCGCTGCGACTTCTCTTAAGCTTATTGACTTCAGCCTTTTGTTGAGAGATGCTTCAGCTGTTTCATGGGAGCGTGGCGAGGGCTTGGGTGAGCTGCTGGTGCTGACGAGCCTTTGCGTGGTGGTATTTCGTGTAACGGGGTGAAACAAGGGCTGTGTTCCTGGGGGCTCGTGGTGACGCTGCTTCTGCTTCTCTGCCCAGACTCACTATGCAGTGCGGGATACCACTGTGTTCTGTACGGATGAAGCCATCGACGCCCTCACTGCCACGATCGAGTGCGAACAGCCACAGCCTGACCTCTACAAGTGAGTCTGCTCCTCTGGCCATCCTGCTCCTCCTGCCCATCCTGTTGCTGCCTGGAGTCATCTCCCTGTAGGCAACTGAGCACCATCGGTTAGGGGGTCTAATAAGTTACAGTTCAGCAAAGCGAAGGGTGTTTTCTGTTCATCAGAGACCGAAAGGTTTCTCGAGGCAGCAATACGCTGCAGGGCTTCGTCTGTATGAGGATGGCAAAGCTGACACCACACTTTTTCAGAGCTTGATTTCTTTGCAGCAAAACCTCCCCAGTGCAACAGTTGTCACGCTGTAATGAGCTGGTTTTTGCCAGTTCAGCTGCAGTAATGGTCTGTGCGCCTATTCTTAGGCCACTCTGCCTCCAAGTGAAATGCGTTGGGCTGAATGACTTCCAGGAGTAAGCGGTCTTTGTGGTTACATCCCTCGAAGGAGGTTTGCTGGGGTGTGTTGCACTCTGTAATGGGGATGTGCTGGGGTGCGTAGGCACGGCCAGGCACTGCTGCTCCGCTGATGGGTGGCATCTGGGAGCACCCCCAGCCATGGGGATGCGTGGCTTCCCTGTCCCCTGTGCAGCCACCCCTCTGAAGTGTTGAACTCCCAAATGCACTCATATACATGTTTGTCTCCGGTCAAGGTCTTTTCTTTGTATGTCTGTAGTATCTCTGTATAACATTAATGTGTTTGTAATACAAGTTTCTCATATTTTTTCATTGCAGATTTGTTGGAAGAATTATCATCTACAGAAGCAACCAAGAACCTGTAGCCAGGTTGGTCTTGCAGCCATCTCACTGGCCCTCCTTAAAGAGGCTGGGCATCTACATCAGACTTCAGGGATCTGAACTTGTGCTGCCATCATTAGGGAATGGTGTTTTTTTTTCTTTAATCATTCCAGATATTTAATTCTTCAGGGAGGCCTGTAGTTAACCTCTCCACTTAGGCTCTTCTGCCGTCCTGTGATTTGTTTGACCCCCTCCTGGGGAAGTAGTGCAGGACCCCCTGGTAACATCCTTCCCTGCTGATGGCAACCAAATCTACCAGGCAATTGCAAAATACTGTTTTTGGAGGGAAAGTAGAAATTGAAGCATCAATCAAGTGTTTCAGGAAAAAATAAGCAAATAATGTTTATACTATGCCATGAAAACTACACGGCATTGTCACCAGAGCCATGCCGGCCATGTTTTGTGCTGTGGTGGATCTACCTGGACCCTGGAAGCAACGGAGGGTCATGGGTGGGCTTTTCAAAAAGAAATAAAAACACAAATGGGAGTGAAATAAGCCGTTGGTTTTGATGGTGCTATTGATCGACTGTGCTGGAATGGACAGATTTTTGATGCTTTTAAAATCAGGCTTTTATATAAGTACTAGAACATACTATATTGGAACGTTTTTCACTTACTCCGTAAAAGCCTTACTGATAAACCCCATTAAATATGGAACTTTGAGCACCAAAAATAGTGTGTGTAAGATGAAATGGAAATACAAGTATGTAAAGAGAAAAACAGAGCTTAATGCCCAATTTTAACATACAAATCAAGTAATTGGATCTAAAGAACATCTGTTTAGCTTTATAAACTATCTCTAAATTATGAAGCAGTTTGAATGTTCTTTGCGTGATGTTATAACCTCTTTTACGTTTAGGTCTTTGGGTCCTGAAAACCTGTTGCTGAAAGGTGCTACCCTCAAAAATACCAAGAAGATTTATGGTGAACAGTTTTTGTTGTTACTATTTTATTTATTTAAATAGTTTTGATAAATAATGATGAACGTAGATGTTCGTCACTAAATCTGGAGAGGGAAAATACTTCTCTGCTGCCTGTCTGCCTGGATCATCCCTAGTGTTGCATTTGCAATCAGCTGTTTGCAGAGTTGACAGGGTGAAGTTAGGAGATACTGGTTATATCTGCCAGGCTGTGCAGGTTGTGTTAGTGCACCTCAGCAAGCTTTTCTTTTTGCCCGAGAGACTTCTTCCCAAATCCTTTGCTGAAAACGTGTGCTCGGATCCCAGTCCCAGACACTGGTGATTGGAGGTGATGGCTGCTGGGGAAGACTGATGGTTTTTCTGACTGCATGTGATCCATAGGCTCCTTCTCGGTGCTCTGGGATATACGTAATTACATTACTTAGCAGCCTCAGAGGTTTCTGTAGTTGAACAGTCCTTGGGTAATGCCTCTTTTTTTCAACTGGGATTTGAGTTTCCTGTAAACACCGATGCCCCTTATGGCTAAGGGCAACCTGGCTCCCTCCTGGGCTGGAGTCCCTGATGAGCCCTGCTTTAATACTCTGTAGGAGTTGCAGTCTATACTGGAATGGAAACGAAAATGGCTTTGAACTACCAAGGGAAATCTCAGAAACGATCTGCTGTAGAAAAGTGAGTATTTGTAGTCAGCAAAAAATCGGTAAAAGCTGTTGGTTTTTTTAAAATGGATGATTTGTACAGAAATAATCCCCTAATCTGCTGCCTTGTGTTTCAGATGCCCTCTCATTGTATAGGAAATACGTATATTTGGTTAAGATTATCTTTCAAGAAGCTGCACCATTTAGTAACTTTTTTATTTAAAAACAAAATTAAGAAATGTTAAAATATGTGAACTGGCCCTGAAAATCAGCACTGGTGAAAGCACTTGTTCTGTAATTGCCTCACATATTAGGAAGGAATTCTTTACTGTGAGGGTGCTGAGGCCCTGGCACAGGGTGCCCAGAGAAGCTGTGGCTGCCCCTGGATCCCTGGCAGTGCCCAAGGCCAGGCTGGATGGGGCTTTGGGCACCCTGGGCTGGTGGAGGAGGGTGTCCCTGCCCATGGCAGGGGGGTTGGAACGAGATGGGCTTTAAGGTGCCTTCCAACCCAAACCAGTCTATGAAAAGTAAGGAAGCCTTGATCCTGCTTATTTGCATGATTTTCTATATGAAAACAGCTGCAAGAATTTAAAGAAGAAACCTGTTTTTCAGATCTATCAACGCTTTCTTGATAGTGTATTTGTGCATCCTATTGAGCAAGGCTACTGTGTGCACGACTCTGAAATATGTTTGGCAGAGTAATCCATTTAATGATGAGCCTTGGTACAATGAAAAGACTAAAAAAGAGAGAGAGACGTTCAAGGTAAGTGGATTTGTATTTCAACGCCTCCTCCAGCTTTATTTATTCTGACAGTTTTATTTAATCTGATAGTGTCTGCTGCCAGCCCTGTGAGCCTTGTTTGCTCGCTGGAAGTGCTGTCGTTTCCTTCAGTCTCTCCTGCTGTTTGCGTTTCTCCCCTGCCTCTCTCGTGCTTGCGCGCGGCGACGCTTGCACGGAGCGGGGCAAAGCATGCATAAATACTATATATTACATAAATGCAGCAGGCAATTTAACCTGGATCCTTACCTTAACTTGAGCAATCTTTCAGCTTTGAGAGGATAAACTTAAATTGAGGCCACGTCAACTGGCTTCTTAAACTTGCTGAAACACAGCAAGGGCGGTTAAGCCCAAAAGAGTGAGTGTGTACCCATGAGTTACTTGTTGGATTACTGAGTAGGGCTTCAAGGGATGTCCCTGCAGCAGCTGTACCCTTGTCATAGCTTGGCTCGTCTCAAGCCACTTGCTCCTTGTTTCTAGGTGCTTGAGATCAGAATGAGCCTGTAGCACTGTATGCGTAAGAGGGATTTACTTGAATAAAACATTGTTTCGGTCTCTATGAAGCAGTGGGATGTGCTCCTGTATTACACCCTTGTAGATCTGCAGAAGACGGTGAGATTTTCTGCATCAAAGGAAAACAGAATTTGGCCCTGAATCTTGGCTGTATTCATTTTCAGGTTGCTTTTTTCATATTCACCTTAGAAGAAAAGCTGCGTAAAACCCCAGAGGTGTTGCAGTGAACAGCTTCTGAGTTACACCTGACGGGCACAGACTGCATCTTCTCTTTCCATTGCAGGTCTTGCGGATGTTCACAGACTTCTTGTCATTTATGGTCCTCTTCAATTTTATTATCCCGGTCTCCATGTATGTTACAGTAGAGATGCAGAAGTTCTTGGGCTCCTTCTTCATCTCTTGGGACAAGGAGTTGTATGATGAAGAAATAAAAGAGGGAGCGTTGGTGAACACCTCGGATCTGAACGAAGAGCTTGGGCAGGTCAGAACATGCTCTGTTTGCGTCTGCTTGGATGAAAATGTGGAGAAAAATGTCCTCCCTGATAGGAACCCGTGTTGTGACAGTCCCTCGTGATCCCCTCAGGGCAGAGCTTCAGCCGGTTTGGTGGCACTTTCCATTTAATGTGATTCTACTTGCTCTGCGAAATGGATAAGATTATAAATAGTGCATGAAAGAGCAGGAATTGGGTCACGCCAATTGTTTCCATATTGGAGAGTATCAGGCGGCGCAACGCTCTGCATGTCAGGGTGGTTTGCTTTCACTGCTTCAATTAAAATTTAAAAACCCTCTGTCTCTTTAGAGGATTAACGAAAACGTCTGGCCAGTCATCCCTCTGGGCACGCAGCGCACGTGCAGCCACGCTGCTTCTGCTTTGCTGGGGCAAAATTACATAGCTCAGGCTTCCCTTTCTTATCTGCATCAGGAGAGACTGAGTGTGACGTAGGAGTAGTGCCTCTTGCTTTTATTTTGCTTAAAATAAATTTAAAAAATCAATTTGGAGTAGCAATTACCTAATTTAAATACTGCACCAAAATAGAGATCCCCCAAAGGAGGCAGCAGAGCTGCTGCAGCAGCTATACAAGCATTAGGAGCTATAGGAAAGGACAGAATAAAGAGGATGAGGGGAAAATGAAGAGCCCAGAAACAGATTTTTAAGTCTTCAGGAGCTGCCTCCTACCACCTGGACAGGCTGAAAAATAAAGGAGCTGCTCTGAGGAGCAAAGTAGTAAAACTACACAGTGATCTAACTCCCATGGGGCACCTGCATCTTTTTTGGGGGGCCAGGTTAGGATAGCAGATGCACTAAAAGGCCCCAGTGTTTTTGGTTTTTTGGGGGGCTCCTTCCTTGGTGCGTGGGGCTGAAGGTGCAGCAAGGCAGCCTGCCTGCTTCTAGGTGGAGTACGTCTTCACGGACAAAACGGGGACCCTGACGGAGAACAGCATGGAGTTCATCGAGTGCTGCATAGACGGGCACAAGTACAAAGACCCCATTTCAGAGGTGGATGGCTTCTCTCAGACTGACGGCTCCCAAAAATATTACGGCAAAGCAGAAAAGGTAAGAGATCTCCATGTTGATGACTGTTGGGGTTTTGTGGTCAGCTCCTGCCTGGGTAAACGCAGCAGAAGTTGTGGGGGGAGAGTGGGTGGATGGTTTTTTTAATATGCATACGCAAAAATCACAACCAAGTGCTGCAGGGTGGGCTTGGTGCACGGCATTAGGCTGGTAACGAGCCCTCCCTCACTCCTGCCTAGAGCCGCGAGGAGCTGTTCCTGCGAGCCCTCTGCCTGTGCCACACCGTTCAGATCAAGGAAGCCGACCAGGTGGATGGGCTGATAGGACGTCCAGAATGCAAATACAGCTATATCTCCTCTTCCCCAGATGAAATTGCTTTGGTGAAAGGCGCAGAAAAGTAAGAATATGAAGATGTTGGGCTTTTTCTTCCCTCTCTCTCAGTGGGAGGGTGGTGAGGGTTACCTGAAGGCGGTAGACCCCTTTCCCCAATCAAGACTGCATCTCTGTCTGAGAACCGTGTTGTGATACCAGTGCTGGGCCTGACCCACAGCCCTGTGAATCCATGCAAGCCTGTGGGTTTAAATGAGTAAAAGGGATGCTCTGTGAAGGGCCTCCTCTGAGCAGCTTCTCAGGAGGTCGTGGTTTGCATTCGCTGCTGGGGGCAATGTCTGTCGGGCAGAGGCTCCTTTGCGGGAGCCCCCATGAACCATGGGTTTAATCCCCAAGAAATGGAGACCATTTACCATGTGCGCATTGCAGCTGATTTGCTTCCTTGGTGTGCAGTGGCAAAATAATGGTTACTGCTATCAAACCCACATTTGAATCCTGCTGAAGATGCTGAAGGCCAGGTTGGACGGGGCTTTCAGTAACCTGACCTGCAGGAAGGTATCCCTCGTCATGGCAGGGCGGTTGACAGAGGTGATCTTTAAGATCCCCTCCAATCCAAACCATTCTATGATTCTATGCTATTGCCAGCCCCTAGCTTTTAGGCAGAGGCTTTGCAGCTGTGTATACTTGCTCATGGCTTGTAAATCTGCCAGAGAAGAGGGGACCGTGTCCAGAGTTCCTTGGTGCCTGTGCAGGGCGGTGCCCAGCTCTCCAGGTCATGGGAGCGGTGCCAGGACATCACAGCAGTCTCTGTATGGAGCAAGCAAACATCTAGCCAAGTTTTTTAGCTCAGGCTTGCTAACTTCTTTGCTCTCTTTGCAGAACAGGAGGTGAAACAACAACGTTGTTAATGTAGATTATGTGCCAATGGGTGTTTTCAATGTTGTTCTGTCCTTTTGTTTATTGACAGGTATGGTTTCACTTTTCTAGGACTTGAAAATGATTTCATGAAAATACGAAACCAAAAGAATGAAACTGAAATGTAAGTGCTGCAAGGGCTGCTGAGGAACTGGGCTGCTGGTGCTGCACCAGCTTCTGCCTGGCTTAATCGAGTTTGGTCGGCCTGGCCAGCCCGGCCGGGTCAGAGCTGTTCCACGAGGGCCGTCATCAGACCATGCTGACCTGCCCAAAAACTCCTGTGCTGTATACAAAGCACAGCAAGGTGCAGGCTGAAAGGCTTGCTTGCAAAAAATCTGCTGGCGGTTTTAGTGACGTCTAAACACAGGTCCCTTTAGTGCTGCAGTTCCTTACGTGTGTCCTTCACCCATGCCCGGCTGCGCAAATGATTCCCGGGATTTGCGGGGTGGTGCCTGACCTTATGGACAGTGGCTGGGCCTCACAGCAGTGTGCTCTAAGCCTAAATCATCTCCTTCCATGACCAAGTGACCCGCCTGGTGGGTGAGGGAAAGGCTGTTGATGTAGTCTACTAGACTTCAGCAAAGCCTTTGACAACGGTCTCCCACAGCATTCTCCTGGAGAAGCTGTCGGCCCATGGCCTGGACAGGTACACTCTCGCTGGGTTCATAACTGGCTGGATGGCCGGGCCCAGAGAGTGGTGGGGAATGGAGTGAAATCCAACTGG